>SRPZ01000407.1:0-22904 GCA_018360255.1 Claviceps maximensis
CATGAAAACAACTATACATACAGGAAAATGCAATTCTAAATTGAGAAAATCGCGTTGTTCATTATGGGTTGAACCCGGGAACCCCACCCCTCCGCATAATGAACAACGCGATTTTCTCAATTTAGAATTGCATTTTCCTGTATGTATAGTTGTTTTCATGTCATTCTTTTTTTTTCCCTTCTTTTTTTTTTCTTTCTTTGAAAAAAAAAAAAAAAGATACGCCCCGGGAGGCTATGTACTCTTCTTGAGGCAAGGAACCGAGCCATTTGACATCACCCCTCCTCGTCCACAATCCCATCCGTCTCCTCCAAGCCTCTCAGCACCTCTTCGACATCCTTGGGATCAGTAATGGCCCATACACCCCCCCCCTTGACCAAGTCCTTGCCTCTCATGCCAACCTCCTTGCCGACCAGATTCCTGCCCACTTTCCCGGGCCCTATGCCCACCCATCGCCTCACCTTCTCCTGCTGGTCCAGATAGCGAATACTGTCCCACCACCGCACCGTCTCCAAGCAGCCCCGCGCCAACAGCTCCTTCAACTGCTCCTTGCTCCGAAACGGTCGCGCCGTCACGTTACTGATGCAGGGTATGTCGCCAGGAAACTTGATCATGTCCTCCCCCTCCCGGCCGGGAGTCCTCGACTTGGTCTCCAGCAGCGTCTGCATCACCGCCACGGCCGGCTTCATGATGGGGCTGTGAAAGGGACTGTCGCTGTGCAGCCGCACGGCGCGCGGATCATGGCCCAGAAACTGCCGGACGTGGGCCATGAGCGTCGTGATGCGCTCCAGATTCCCGCTCAGAACAATCTGGTTCTTGCTGTTGATGTTGGCGATGAGCACCTGCTCTATGGGCGGGACGTCCTCGCTGCTTTCGGCCTTGCTCCCCGCGCTGGAGTGGCCGACGAAGTCGCGGATCGCGGCGATCAATACGCGCAGGTACTCTGGTTCGGTCACAATGGCCACCATGCCATACTCGCCGCCGTACTCCTGCACTGCCTTCTTGGTGGCTTCCGACATGGCTGCCGCGCGGCGCTTCACCAGGTATAGACTATCCTGAAAATCCATGTATCCACCTGCCACGAGGGCGGCAAACTCGCCCAGGGAGTGGCCCAGAGTGACGTCGAACCGGTCGGCGACTTTCAAGTTGAATTCACGCTCGAGGATCTTGAGGATGACGATGGAGGTGGCCATGATGGCCGGCTGCGCGTTCGTTGTCTGGGTGAGGACCTTGGAGGGTCCGTTTTGAATCACGTCGGACAGCTTGAAGCCAGCGTAGTGGTCTACTTCTTGAATCATCTCCTGGGCCGTGTTTGGGAACGCTTCGATCCATGGGTTGAGCATGCCAACTTTCTGGGTTCCCTGGCCTGTGTATTTTTCGAGGTAAGCGAAGAGGCACACCCTCCGTGTCGTAAGGTTAGTTTGTTTGGTCTTTTCCCGATGAAAAGCAGGGCTGTTCCCACCGATGGGTGTCTTTGGGCTTTTTCCATGCTCACCTGGAAAGAAAATAGCCGTTCGCGGCCGTCGAGGCTGCCTCACGGTCGAGGTCGAGGTCGAGAATGCCCGTCGTCGCCCATCGCCATATGCTTCGTCGTTCCCGCCTCGCGCAGCGTTGACTTGCCCGGCTGCTACCGAACGCCTGCTCGGCGCACAGGCCGATGTTGTCGCGGCACAACGCCGTCCAAGGCGAATGGTTGGTGAACTGCTACTCAGGCGCTTCATAGCCCCTAGCTGACGGCCTTGCGTTGCGTTTGATCAGACCTCTTTGTAGACAATGCATTCATTCCGGGCGAGTATCAAAAGGTGAAGAGGGAAGGCAAAGGGCAGCCCGAGTCGTGCGGGTCGTCTGCCGACGGTGCGTGGGGCAGTGCGACGGATAGTCGAGTAATCAATCAATCAACACGTCCCAGCCAGGACTCCAGATGTCGTCTGAAGCTGGGAGCTGCCTTGTTGGAGCGACAGTAGCCGCTGCTTATTCGCGTATGCAGAGTCCGGAGACGCCCCCACATTCCGCAGTGTGTCACTCCTCGACGGCCGTCACCCTGCCCCAGAGCCCCACCAGACGTCACGGACAGACTGGCTTGCGCCGCGGCATCGTCATTTCAAATTGATGTCTCTCTTCGGCAAGAAACCATCTTCAGCCTGAAGCGCAGAGTACCAGACAGAAAGCACTACTTCACGCCACAGGGAAACGCAAATCGCATAAGCCACAGGAGGGATTGGATTGTTTCATCAATTCATCAACGTATCATGCTTGCTCTAACACCGAATTTCTACACCCCCCTTGCTGACCGTCAAGTACTTGACGCCCTTGTACGGCTTCACGCCCTCGCCCAGCCCTCGGCTCTTCCGTGTATCAATCATGATACTGTCCACCTTGAGTCCGCTTGCCAACCAACCCTTGACCGAGAAGCTCACCGAGGCAGACGTTGGCATTAGAATCTTGTTTTGCGCCACTCTCTTAGCATCCTGATCGCCCGCCTGCTCCGTCTTGGCTCCATCACCATTGGCTGCTGCAGAAGAGCCGCTTTGATATGGCTCAGTGTACGAGTAGTCGGTACCAAAGGCGAAACCGCTGGGATCAAAGTCCTCGCCTTGATGGTGATCCATCAGTGACCCGACGACCGTGCAACGAAGTCCAAAATGCGAGGCAGGACCTGCTAATTCCTTTGTCGGTACGTGCCACTCGAGCACCCTCTCTCCGGGATTGAAGCTCGCGTCGCCTCGGCTGGGTCGAATGTCGGACAGATTCCTCACATCTTCCGGCAGTGGAATTGTAATGGTCAGTTCCTCGAGTAGTGGTGCGCCGGGCGATCCTGGATGCGGCGCTCCTACGCGGCCCGAACCAATGCCTCTGCCAAACTGACTCGAGTGTGACGATGATGAGTTTTGACTGCCCAGGATCTTGTTTACTTGTAACCGTACTTCAAACTCTGCGCCTGCAGGTCCCAGCCCGGTCTTGATCTCCAAACTGACCGGCAGTTTGAGGTTGTTCGCACCCAGATTTCCGCTCTTTCCGCTCGTAAAGGGCAGCAAGTCCACTTCATAGCCGGCCAGAATGAACCGACCATCCGGTGGGATGAAACTCAGCTCGCCCGGTCTTTCTTGCCATCGATTCAGTCGCACACACGGATGAAAAACTGGAAGCTCCATGATGCTGCCAATGTTGTGGACCCCCGAGGGGCTGCTTAGGCTCACTGTGACGTCTGGGACCCCTGAGACCTTGGCTGTGAAGGCTATCGATCCGTTTGCAAATGCCGCCAACGGCCTTCCCGAGGGGGCCAGCGTAACGGAGAGCGTCTCGATGACATCTGCGTATAGTTCGTTGGATGTGTGTCGTACATTGGCTCGTCGCCATGGCAAAGCCGGTGCATTGGATACGGAAAGCGCAGGAGTGGTCGTGTTCGGAAAGCTGGACGATAACGGAGATTTCCTTTGTGTAGTCCAGCCTCGTCAAAATTCTCGTTGTCAAAAGCCAGAGGTAGACTTGAGGGGGTGGGAGGCTCAAAGGCGGGGTTGAAGAAAAACAAGAGAGAGAGAGAGAGAGAGAGTGTGTGTGTGTGTGTGTGTGTGATTGTGAGGGGGAGAGAGGGGGAGAGAGGGAGAGAGAGGGAGAGAAAGAAAGGGAAAGTGGCACAAACCCTGGGAGGTTGATGCTGCCCAATAGCTTCCCCATCCACCCCTCGATTTCGACATTTTCTCGCAATGCATTCGGCTCAGTCGTACTTATCGTGCCGGCGTCGCACATCTCTGTGAGCAGCTGAGCCACCACATCGTAGTTGTTCTCAATCTTGACCGCGAGGAGCGGGGCGCCGATGAAGTCCTCAAAGACGTCGATGACGCGATGCAAGAACTCGAGCACCAGAAGCGGTTCGATCTCGGTGGAAGAGGTGGCGAGAAATAGGAGATTGGCATGCGTCAAGCTGAAGACGAGAGTGGCCGGGCTCGCGTTGGGAAGATATATCAGATTCGGCCGGGGAGTCGGATGCTCGAGATAGAGAGGTAAGAGGTGTGTTGCTGAGAGGGGGCGGCCGGTGTAGGTATGCGACAAGATGGAACTTTGCGGACAATTCCCTTTGAGTCAACGGAAGGCAAGGAAGGGTAAGGGAGGAGGGAGACGAAATGACCAACCTGTTATCATCGTATATGTACAGAGCCTCGAGAACGCCGTTCATATTGCCGACTGCACTATGGCCAGTTCTGGCGCGTTTTTGGATCGTATAGACTGGACTGGACGAGTGGACGTTTCATTTTCTCGACTGGTCCAGTCTGCATGGAGTCTGCTCTGGAGTCTGGACCAGCATCATCCAGCCCCACACTTGCTTGATGGATGCAGTCGTTCAGGTCTGCGACCGCGACATACAGTGCACACACGGTGACAGTATGCACTGTGACTCCATATTCTTTTTCGTCAACACAATCCCAAAACTTATCAAACCACCCGTCGTAGCGACGCAAGGGGAGGGACCTTGAAAGCTCTCTACACGTTTCAAGTGCTCAGGCCGCTCCGACTCCCCGAATCTCTCTCTGCTGGTCAATCTCTCTCTTATCATGGCAGGCGACAAAGTCCCCAGCATCCATGCTCTCGACAGGCCAGAAAACCTCAAGGAGCTGTTGCGACAAGACCGTGGCGATGATTGTCTCGGCTGCAAAATCGTTGGTACGGAGCTCCATCCCCCTGCCCTCGCGGCCCTCATCAAAGAGCAGATAGATTCGGCATGCTGATAGACGAGTATCAGGCAGTGGCGCATTTTTCGGGTTGGCAGCGTATAGTTACCTCTCCGGCACGTCACAGCTTGAGAAGCAGCGTCAGGCTATCCTGCAGAGCAGGTCCATGTTCGGCATGAGGAGCAGGAGATTGGGCGTCACAGGCATATCCTTGGGCTTGTTATGGATGGGTCTGTGGCGGGCATTTCGCTGAAGCGCGGGTGCTTTGTCTTGTGCGGCAGGGCTCGGTTTCTTGATGTGGTGGAAGAATTTCGACTCGAAGCGTGAACAGCATAGTATCGCCTTGGAGTGTAAGATGATAGATGGGGGGAGAACAAACATGCCACGATCCAAAAGATACCACGTCCTGCGGCGAGGAAATCGGGTACGATGCCTGGCCGCCTCCATGTGAGCAGGTTCGCGGAGACGCGATGGCGGAGACAAAGATATGTGCTCTCACTGCCGGTGGTGATTTGTGCGGGCATCTCATCCCACTCACATGCATGCTGTGGACAGCAGACATGAGGGCGCTGGCAAGTCCGCCGTGATGTTGATACCTGTAGTTCTAGATAGCCGCACAATAGAGACGAGGTCGGCGTGGCACGCACCGCAAACCCTTGGCTGCTGCGCATCTCGTCGACGTGTCGGATTCGGAGTGGCAGCCAGCTCCATTGAAATCTTCACTCACAAAGCCCCACTCCATGTCCGACGTCACGTCTCAAAAATCCATCGACACCATCGCTATTGACCAAGCACATCAGTCATACATTCGCACTCGTCAAATCATACCCTTGCAGCCAGGAGCAGCTCAACAGACAGGAGAATCCCCAGACTCACACTCATCATCCTGCTGCCATTGCGGCCACACATTCGCAACCCCAAACCACCACAATGCCCATCACTATCCTACGCCCGCAACCGGCCTCTCAACGGGCACTGGCCTCGCTCGTCGCCGCCTCAGAAGCTGGTTCCGACTCCGACTCGGACGGAGGCGCTGACCTCGAAGGCGATGTGTCGATGCGCGCCCCCAAGCGCAGGCGAAGCAGCGCCGACAACAACGGCATGGCTGATGAGATTCTCACACCAGGCACGGTCATCACGTCGAATCCCCAATGGATGCGGTATGTCTTTCTTTCCGTTTTTCTTTCCTCTGCATCACCTTGTACGGCCAGTCTCTGCATCAAGGGGCACTCTTGTTTATTCATTTCAGAAACAAAAGAAATTTGAAAGTTAAAATCCTTTGAAGAAGGAAAGAAGAAAGAGAAAGAAAACTGATGTCCCTTTCAAAGCGGCCACGGAACATATGTCCTCCCCTCCACCCAATCCATCACCTCATCCCTCGCCGGAACACTCACCAAAACCAATAAACTTCTCTCGGTGCGGCCCCTCCGCGCCCGCTACACCCCCGAGATAGGTGATCTCGTTGTAGGCCGCATCCTGGAAGTACACCCCAAGCGGTGGCGCGTCGACGTCTCGGCCTCGCAGCTCGCCATCCTGCAGATCTCCGCCATCAATCTCCCAGGAGGCATTCTCCGCAAGCGCACCGAGACGGACGAGCTGCAGATCCGCTCCTTCTTCGCAGAGGGCGACCTCGTCGTCGCCGAGGTGCAGCAGCTGCACCAGGACGGGGCGGCATCGCTGCACACCCGATCTCTCAAGTACGGCAAGCTGCGGAACGGAGTCTTCGCGAGTGTGTCGGGCACGGGCGGCGGCGGCGGCGTGGTGCGCTCCAAGAGGCAGGTGTGGACTATGGACGGGGCCAACGGCTCTGGCAAGATTGATGTTATTCTAGGGGTGAATGGGTATATCTGGATCAGCAAGCATGTGGAGGGGGAGGAGGAGGCGCAGCAGCAGCAGCAGGCTGGGGTGAATAAGATGGACGAGAGCGCCAACAGCAAAGTGTACTCGAGTCAGAATGACTACATTGACGTGGCTACGATGAGAGAGATTGCGCGGTGCAGGAGCGTCATCTTGGCGCTGGTAGAAAACGGGCTGCGCGTCGACGAGGACATGGTCACAATGGGCTATCAGGAGGCGGTGGAGATGGGGAAGGAGTCTCGGGATGATGATTTGTACCTGGGGGATGACAAGGGGAAAAGGTTGGCCGCGATCCTGGCAGGTCGATAGACGGTGAGGGGGGTTGGACAAGCAAGAGAGGCGACAGGAAATAGATAATAAAAAGGGTTCGCTTACTTTGAACACGAACATGAGTCATGTACCAAGCATATTGGCAATGCAACGAATCCATGGTACAGACGAGTTTTCGAAAATCCGAGCCAGTTTGCAGGGACATGTGTTTTTTAAAATAGTGCACATGGCACGCATTTCGAATTCAAGGGCACGTACACAAGAAAAGCCCCCAACGATGCATCAATGCACAGAATGAAGAAGAAAAAAAAAAACAGAAATAGATGTTTTCCAAAACACGGTCATTCTGCAAGATAGAAAATCCACATATCCATATCCGTCTGTATTGAATCGTTCTTCTTTCCTTCTTGTCTTGTGGTCTTTTTTTTCTTTTTTGCTCGTCTCTCCTTTTTCTTTCTGTTTTTTTTTTTTTTCAATAATAAAGAAAAAGACAAAGCAAAAGGAGAATATAATCCCCTAAAGTGACCAGAAAGAAAGCCGATGAAAACCACTGTCTTCTAATTTTCCTCCTCAGATAACCGCTTTGCATCATGCGCGGAACTATTCAAACCATTCTTTCAGCGGGAGACACAAAAAATGCAACAAAAAAATGTATCAAGGATAAAAGGGGGGGGATGAGAGAATGACTTCTTACCTTGCGGACACGTCACCGGCCGAGTTCACGCCAGCTCCCCGCCGGCACATATAACCAAACCAGTACTTCAGACCGACAATGGCATTGCCGTCTCGGTCAAAGTTGGGACTGTGGCAGTTGAGTGTGCGGTAGCGGTCCAGCTCGGAGAAGGAATAGGGCATGTACCGCACGCGGAGGAGCTTTTCAGCCCACGTCGGCACCTGGGCTATGACGCGCTGGTGGCTAAAGGCCTTGAAGGAGTAGTAGCCGTGGTAGTTTCCCTGTCCGGAGCTGCCGACGCCGCCAAAGGGAGTTGAGTTGATCATGGCGTGGAAGAAGGCGTCGTTGATGGTGGCGCCGCCCGAGGTAACGTTGTTGAGGACTGTGAAGGGGTGAAGAACAAAACGGGAAATTAGTAAATGCAGACTTTTTTTTTTGTTTGTTTTGTTTTGTTTTCTCCCATATATCGCACAAATGCAGAAAGCAACGTACCCTTATCATTCTCCGCGTCAGTCCCAAAAGTAAAGAGCGACAAGGGCGTCGGGTCAACCTTGTTGGCAATCTCAATAGCCTCATCGAGGCTGTCAAACGGCAAGACAGACCAGATGGGCCCGAAGCTCTCCTCGGCCATCATGCTGTCGTCAATGGAGTCGACCAGCACGACCGTGGGCTCGATCCACAGCGTCTCGTCGTCCGAGGAACCTCCCATGACGATTCTCCCCTTGGTGCCGTTGAGCATGCTCATCAGCCGGTCGTAGTGGCTCTTGTTGACGATGCGCGACAGGTCGCTGTCCTTGCCGCCATTGGGCATGAATGTGCGGTACTGGACGTTGAGCTCGGCGATGAAGTCGTCGACGACGCTGCGCTCGACGAGCGCATAGTTGTGCGACAGACACAGCTGGCCGGCGTTGAGGCATTTCTGCCACAAGAGCCGCCGTGCCGCGAGCTTGACGTCGCCGCCTCGGGTGATAAAGGCCGGGTTCAGGCCGCCGAGCTCGAGAAGCACCGGAGTGAGCGACTGGGCAGCCTTGGCGGCGATGATGGCGCCCGTCTTCTTGCCGCCCGTGAACATGATCTTGTCGAACTTGTGGTGGTCGAGGAGGTGCTTGGTCTGCTCGACGTCGCCGTTGACACACACGTAGCAGTCCCGGTCGAGATAGTCGTCAAAGATGCGGCCGAGGATCATGGCCGAGTGAGGCGCCAGCTCCGACGGCTTGAGCACGACGCAGTTGCCGGCGGCGATGGCGCCGATGAGGGGCGTCAGGTTGAGCTGGAAGGGGTAGTTGTAGGCGCCGATGAGGAGGATCTGGCCCAGGGGCTCGTTGCGAATGCGCGGCCTCATGGGCCAGTACGTCAGGGGCAGGTCGACGACGGCCTCGTCCTTGGCCCACGACTCGAGCTTGTTGGCCACGTTGATGGCCTCGTTTTTGATCCAGTCCATCTCGGTGATGTGGGCCTCGAACTTGCACTTGCCCATGTCCTTCATGAGGGCCTCCTCGATGAGCGGCGCATAGTCGACGACGGCCCAGTAGAGCTTGCGGATCTGTTGTATGCGAAACTTGATGTCCTTGGTCTTGTTGGTGCGGTATGTCTTGCGCAGGCGCTCGACCTTGGCAGTGATGTCGTCGAGAGCGGTGGGCTCAAAGGACGGGATGGGGCCTGTGATGTTGGCCATGATGTGTGTGTGTGTGTGTGTTTGGGTGTGCGTTTGGGTGTGCGTGTGCGTGTGCGTGTTTGGGTGTGTTCTCTTTCTTTGTCCTGGCGATTATTTCGGTATGAGACAGACGACCAGAAACAAAAAGGAGGAAAGGACGCGCGCAAGGTCATGCACTTTTTTGGAGAAAAGATGAGACGAAAAAAACAATTACTCTGTTTATACATATACATATACATATATATATACATACGCATGTGTATATGTATATGATTTCTTACTTGTCCTTTCTTTCCTTTTTTTCTCTTCGTTTACCCGGTTTCCCAATAGCAGCGTCTCGTTAGGGTAGCACTCAATACGGGGGCGGCAGAACGGGTTCCATGGAAATACCAGACAATAGCAAAAGGAAATCAACCGAGCAGGACCAATCGCCCGCCATCTAGTACTTAAGCCGAGTCTTGCTGCTCTGGTCCAATCGGAGGACAGACAGCCCCATGGCAAGTGCCGGAGACACTCGACGGTTTCGGACGAGGCCGTTTTGTTTCCGCGCCAGTCGATGCGTTGGAGCAAATTGGCATTTTACATCTTGTACACATGCATAAATACCGGGTGCTCATGCGCAATGTTCATACATCGGTATGTGCATGCACATGTATGTGTATCTATGGATTTATGTCGGCACTTCATCTCACTCCATGCGGCTTTATAGCAGAGGTCCAAGACCGGCACACACGCACACGCACAGCCCAAGCCACCCATCCATGCCGCGTTGCATAGCATAAGCCCGTGCGTGGCCTGAGACAGCTAGTCAGGACCACGTTTTTCAGCGACATACAAATAGCTGCAATTGATCACTCGTCAAAGAACCACTCGTATCGATAACGGCGGTACGAGAAAACATCACAATTCATCCAACACGAGCCACTTCCGCCCACCAGTGAACATAATGTACTCGCCATGCTCAACTGAATTGTACACGGCAGTCCAGCCAGGCGATCTGGACGTGTCATGGCCCACGAGGGCCTTTTCCCGAACGCCGATATTCCACAAAACTTACTATACAAGGTACAAGGCTATGCAATGTGTGTGTGTGTGTGTGTGTATGTGAGAGAGGGGGGGGGGAGGGAGGGAGAGAGAGGGTGAAAAGTGTGAGAGAGTGCGTGACTGTGAGGGAGGGACAATATGGTCTACTTCCTCGCCTTGCCCTTGGCCACAGGCACCATCTCCTCGATCTTCTGTCTCTCCTGCTCCTCCACCAGCTTCTGCATCAAATACCCATCAATCGCCTTAGACCCGTCCACCAACAAGCCTTCGTCTGCCCTCTTCCTGTCCTCCGTCATAGCAGCCCTCCAGTGCTGCTCCAGCTCCAACCGCCTCTCGTCCGTCATCCGCCACTCCTTGGGAAACCGTGGCTTCTGCTGAACCCGGTGGTGTCGCAGATCCAGTGGCACATCTTCAAACGTCTCCGTCGGGTCCTTGGCCGCTGCGATCAAATCGTTCACCAAGCCCGTCAGGTATGACTTATTCTGCGCCTGATGCTCGTAACTCTCGCAGCTCATTTTGACAATGTCTTGTTCCGGGTTATATCGCGGTCCGGCGAGTTTCCTGAGCTTGTCTGACTGGACTGGGCTGAGTTTGAGGTCCGAAGGGGAGAATTGCACCACGACTTTACGCTCGGCGGGGTGTGATTCGCCCATGTAGGTTGTGTAACGCCAGCGTAAGACTTGGTCTTCCGTGGGGCGCTCGAAGGGTTTTGCGAATTCTGTTGTTTTGAAAAAGATGTCAGTCGTTCTCTCCGTCATCGACATCGTCTTGCCTTGGGATTATATGTGGACCCAAGATTGAGGGTATGTAGTGAGGCAGGAAAAAAAGAAGAAGAAAATCTGTGGCGAGAGGAATGTACTCACTTGCGAGAAGAGGCATCTCCCACACAGCAAGCCGAGCGTATTGTCTCATTTCCCTCACTTCATCCAACTTGCCGTGCGCCATGGACGTAATGTCATCTTCGTCAAACTCATCATGCTCCTCTGTATTGGTTTCCGCATCCTCCTCGTCGTACCAAAATGACGACTTATTGGGCTTCTCTCCCTTGTCATCACTCATCAATTCCTCCTCCAGCGATCGATCTTCCGAGGCCCATCCAGGTGTCTCGCTCAATTTGGCCGTCACATACTCGTCAATCGTGTTGTAGTTATTCATCTTGGCCAGCTCGTCGAGCTGCCGGAGTCCCTCTGGCGTGGCAATCTCTGCAAAGGCCTTGTTCAGCGCGTCAACCTCTTCATGTTGCGGCGCCGCATCGACCGCCGCACCGGATTCTTGCTCGGCCTGTCGGGCACGGGATGAAGATGTGAATGTCACCCGGGGGTGTTGTCGAGAGAGGTGCTGCGGGCGAGGAAGGCGCTGTGCTGGCGATGAGGCCCTGCGACATACTAGCGCGCAGAGCCTTGCGGCAGGAGATGTCGAAGCCATGACGGGTCCAAGGTTGAGGTGCTGGGTGCGGCCCGACGATGACGACGGCGACGACGACACGAATGGGCTTATTTTTCCAACAAAAACATGCGAGAGCTTTCGAAAATTTGGGGACACGGTCCAATTGACGACTCAGGGATTATAGTTTTACCGGGGCTGGGCAATTTTCTGGGGATCCCCACGCGCTCTGTCATTGGCCAGCGTGAGCAGGCAGTCAGCCAATCAAAAATCTACTTGACGAAGGGCTGCCTGCCGCTGAGCATCAAGACTCCGATAAAAGTAAAGGCAAAGGCACAAGGAAAATCCAAAGCCTCATCAGTAACCACCACTCCGAGCCACCGCGTCGCAGCATGTCTCCGAAACCAAGCGGCCTCGAAAGATACTGTCTCGTCACCGTCGGCGCGACAGTCGGCTTCCAGGCCCTGACGCGCCGAGTCCTCGAACCCTCATTCTGGACGTTCCTCCATTCCCAAGACTTCACGGCGCTTCACGTCCAGTGCGGCCCGGACATCACCTGGGCCGCCGCCCTGTATGAGCAGCACAAGGACGAGCTGCCCCTCGGATTCCAAGTGGACGTGTTCGACGCCAGGCAGAATCTGCTCAAGGATGAAATGGTGCTGTGCCAAGCACGCCGCGAACAACGAGCGCCGGGGCTCGTAATCTCACATGCAGGTATGACCCAGGAGAAAAAAAAAAGAAAAAGAAACAAAGAGAATATCCCGGCTCAATTTGATGCCCCTATCAATTCCATCTCTGTATCATCGTGGTTTTTTTTCTGTATCAAAAAGAAGAAGAAAAAAAAGAAAAGAAAAGTGTCAAGATTTTGTTTTACTTATAATAACAATAAATGATAATATATTAATAATGAATGATGAATAAACAAAAAATGGCCGTAGGGACTGGAACAATACTGGATGCGTGGCGATTGGAGTTACCCCTCGTCGTGGTTCCCAATACGGGACTCCTGGACGACCACCAGACTGAACTGGCGATCCATCTGTCCAAGCAGGGATATGCAGTCATGAGTTCAGCGAGGTAAAGTTGCACCACTCCCCCCTACTACCCGAGAGAAATGAGAAAAAATGTATATATATATATATATATATATACATATATATACACAACATACATATAAACGAGAAACCCCTTTTGCTCAAGCAACCATCTCACGTCACGCAGTCTCCCGCATCTTCAGGAAGCGATTCCTAAGGCCGTCCTCCTATGGGAAGAAAACAGGACGACACGCTGGCCAGCGCACAACGTGCAGCCTCGGCCCAATGACCAGAGCAAACAGGGCGCGCTGCGGTTGCGGCTCTGGGACATTCACCCGTCGGGTGGTCCGGGAATGGAGACGGCAGACGGTAGGGAGAATGTGTCACAAATGTCTCACGACTAGGTGCGCGGGCTTTGTGATGATCCGTTGTTTTACTCTTATTGGAAGTTGTGAGGAAGATGTGAGGGAGGATTTGCTTTGCGCTTTTGGCGGGGTATCATGTATATGCAATACTATTCTGCTACTTTCTGCTATTGCTACTGCTACTGCTACTACTAATAAACTACAAGGTTAATCTCGAGCTTGATGAAAAAAATTCGCAAACATCTTTCATTACCATTTACTTTTTCTTCTTCTTCTAAATCTATAGAAATCATCTACTCGCTCAAAACGCTCTTCACGGCAAACTCTTGACATCCCATATTTTGACATTGGCATCCCCCCCGGCGGTCGCAACCTGACCAGCCCCTATCCAAGTAATGCCGTTGACACCGTCCTTGTGCGCATTGGCCGCCTTGATTCTCTTGCCCTGGTTCTTCTTCTCCAGACACCACACAAAGACGTTGGTGTCCAGGCTTCCGCTCGCGGCGTACGCTCCGCTGTTGTCCCAGCTGATGCACGTCACGCGCGCCGTGTGGGCGGACCAGCGATCCGACACCACCTCCCACGTGTCCGTCTTGTAGGCATATATCTTGCCGACGCTGTTGCCGGCGGCCAGATGTGATCCGTCTTTGGAGAATGCCAAGGTTGAGATGCTTCCCGTGGGGTTCTTGAGTGTTTGAACCTCCTGTAAGGTGCCGTCGGGGCTCGATTTGTAGACCTTGACGGAGTTCTGGTCCGCGCCTACGGCGACTAGGCTGTCAAAGGCGGCAATGCATGTAGGGACATATGCCACTGGCGTGTCTTTCAGAAGCCATGCGTCGGAGAAGACGGCGATGGACGATTCTGTTGCAACGTAAAGTGCTTTGCTGGAGGCACTGGCACCCTTGGGCTGCCTTGGAAGCGAGAGAGGTTGACCGACGAAAGTGGTGGCTGACTCGTCGATCATCTTGGCAGTGTCATCCCAGCTGGCTGTGTAGATTCTGCCCGCGCTGCCCGTGATCTGGACAATCTGGTTCGTGTGCGGCTCACCGTCGACAACGCTGGCGGATCCGGACTTTATATCCCAGTGACAAACACGGCCATCGAAGCTGCCTGTCCAGATTGTCGTTTCCAATTTCCCTTCGGAGGAGGAGGAGCCGGACAGGGAGGTAATACTTTTCGAGTGGCCCTGCAAAATCATGACCGGTTTCTTTGTCCCCTCTTTCAGGTAAATCAGCTCACCGTCAAGGTTGACGCTGATGATCAAGCCGTCCGTTCGACCGTGCGGGATGACGACGCCCATCTGCTGGTCACGAATGCTCGGACCGTGGCCAAACTTCCAGGATTGAATCACACCACCCGTATCGACATCCCACAGCTTGACGGTCTGATCCGCGCTCGCCGTGGCAAACTTCTTGCTGTCCTGCGACCACGACAGCGCAAAGATGCTGCCTGTATGCTCTCCATCGCCAATCTGCCTCAGCGGCTCGCCCGTCTTGCCATCATACAGCTGTATTCTCTTGTCGGCGCCCACAGTGGCCAACGTAAGCCCATCAGGTGAATACGACGTCCCCAGCACGAAGCCCCTGTGCAAGCCGCTCTTTTCGCTGAACTTGTACGGAGCGCCGTGGTAAAAGACCATGTTACCGTCGTCGCCCACCGTGGCCGCACGAAAGGGACGCTGGGGCTTCATGGCAACCGCATTCACCGACTTGGAGTGTCCGATGATTTCGCCGACCGAATTGCCGCTGTCGGCCGTGATGCAGCGCCCGAACTGCTCCTTGCCGTCGCCGACGGCAATGACACGCTGAGACTCACCATCCCAGGCGACGTCGTTGAGCCGACCCGAAATGATTGGGTATTCGCCCAGAGTCTTTTCAATGTTGTCGGGTTCCCAGACGCGCAGCATGCCGCTTGCATCGCCGCTGGCTACTTTGAATCCATTGGGGGAGAAACGGGCGACGGTCGTGGCGGCGGTGTGGCCGGTGAACTCTTTGCAGTCGGAGGGGTTGTCGATGGAGCGGACGAAGATGGATTTTCCGGACTATTGAATAATGGGTTAGACATGATTTTCTCATATACTTGGGTACTTGTTTTCCTCTCCTCTCCTCCTGTCTTTTCTTTTCTCTTGTCTTTTTTAATTTCTCTTGCTCTCTTGCTTTGACCATAGAGAGAGGAGGCTCTGGTTCGAGGAAGCGCAACAACTGAACATACTGCGTAAGCTATCCGTTGCCCCTTGGAATCGGCAGACAGCTGGGTCGGCTGGCCTCTGGTAGTAGCCGGGGCAGCCGCCAGGATACGATTCAAAGTGATGGAGGGAGACGACATGTTTCGCACGATGCCGAGGTGGCGGCCAGCAGTGACAACTCGAATGCGACTTTGCGAGGTCGATCGTGGCTAATCGTCTCGGGATACGTCTGTGATTTCAACAATGTTGGGAGTTTTGTTTTGGGAGCTCGGAAGCTGTCCAGTCGTCGTCACTCGTGTGCGGGGCAGGAGGGGATCCCGGCAGGGGCAGGAGCAGTTGGCGGGGCAAAAAAAAAAGATGGGACGAAACAGACCTGAGATTGAAGTCTGTGCAGTCTGTCAGTCAGTCACTTTTCTTCCCGCTCATCAATCAACACCCAGCCATGCCCAGCCATGCCATGGGATGGGCCAGGCAAGTTTCTGCCTACACAGTAGTGTGAAAGGGCGCTTCTGTTTTACAATTCCCACGACACACAATCAAAGGGTGGTCCCAACAAGCTGCTCGTGACCGTTCCTCCCACCGACCGACCGACAGAAAATGAAAGCTGGCCGCACCGAGACGTTGACTGCGCGGTGCCAAAGTCACCAGACAGCATTAAAGATCCGACCAGGCCAGACAGTGGAGACGGCGGTGCCTTGGACTCAGGCCCGAGACAGCCTCACCCGCCCGTCCGGTCCAGCCACGTGCGACCTGGCACAGCTCCGATATGTGTGAATACGGTTGTAAGATGATATTTGTTTTATTGAGAGGGATTAATCTCTTGTTCATATACCTTATAGAGGTATATATCTATATATCTATATATATATATATATATACGAATAAAGGTCAAAAAAAGGAAGAAAGAAAAAAAAAAGGTATCTATCAAAGCCATTCGAGTAAAACGCCACTTTCAGGGTGAACCCTCTCCCCCAACTCCACCCCCCTCGAAAAAAAAAACCCCATCTCATCAGGGCATGGAAAAAAGAGGATAAAGAAAAAAGGAAAAATTGCCACATACCACATGGCTTTACATCTCCACCATCCACCATCCACCATCGCATTAGCATGTCCTCGCCGGATTTTTCTAGACTCGAACCAAGATATTGAAAAAAAAAAAAAAAAAAACATTAATAACCCCATTATAAAACAAGTCGACGAGTCCTGCACGCCGATACGAGATTTTTTTTTTCTTTGTCTTCGCTCGTTAGACAAGGAAAGACGAGACAGAACAGAAATCAAGACCGCCTCTTTCGTACATGATAAAGCATGAAATTCAAAAGGACGGGTGTAGGAGGAAGAGCAGCAAAAGAAAAGAAGAAAAAAAGAGAGAAGGGAAAAAGGAGGGGAAAAAAAGAAGAAAGAAAAATTAATTCCGCATGCGTAGAAAATCCCGCTTGTCGTTCCATATCAGAAATAAATCTCGTCTCATCTGCTCACTATAGCCGTAGGTGATGGCGTTGACGAAACCGATGAACTGGGTCGTGCCCTGCAGAGCCGTCAGCCACTGCGGCGAGGAGCCGTTGATGGACTCGACGAGACGGTTGGCTATGCCGGGTATCCACAAGAGGATGTAGGCGATGGGGTAGCCGTTCATGAGGAGCATTCTGCGGACGTTGGGCGGCGCGGGAATCTTGGCGACGGATATGGCGGACGCGTGGGCTGGTTTGGACACGAAATCCTTGTCGGCGACGGCAGCAGCGGTATGGGTATGACGAGTGGTGGTGGGGGTGGTCTTGACATCGAGGTCCAAGTCGAAGTCGAGGTCGTGGTCGTGGTCGTGGCCGGAACGAACCGTCGGGGAGGGCATTTTGCGCATCTCGTGGGTCACGCACTCGAGCTGGTGATGAAGTTGCTGATGATGATGATGATGGTGGTGGTGGTGGGTCTGCTGCGTCTCGTGAGAGATGGAAAAGGACTGCGAGACGAGAATGCCGTCCGTGTCGGACGAGCGCTGCGGCGACTCGGCGGCGGCAGCAGCAGCATCGAGGTGCTGGCCGTCTTCGACGATCCGGCTCTGCACATGCTTGCTGGGGTAGGTGGACCAGGCGTTGCCGATGCGGAGGATGCCAAAGACGCGCGTCAGACGCACGTAGATGACGGTGTAGATGACAATGGTGGCGACGAAGATGGCGATGCGCCAGCCGTGGGTGAGGGCGTAGCGGAGGACGAGGCGGTCTCGTCGGATCCAGCACCAGTTGCCGCTGACGTGGCCGTACGCGCCGAGCGCCCACCCGATGTTGCTCGTAATGAGGCCGGGGATCCAGGCCGCCACGCAAAGGATCATCGTGTTGCGCGGCGACGCCTGGCTGAGGAGGTGGGTGCGGAAGACGGCCAGCAGCACGACGATGGAGATGATGAGGATGTTGAAGTCGACGGCCTGCACGGTGAACTGGCCGATCCAGGCGTTGGCCGCGCACGCCGGTGTGACGTAGGCCTTGGCCGTTCGCGTGTAGCCATCCGATATCACGATGGCGCCCGAGACGAAGTTGTTGAGGCTGTTGAAGAAGTCTGCCGAGTAGAAATCATGTTAGTTTTTTTTTTAGTAATTTTTTTTTCCAGTTTTTTTTTTCTGCCTCTTTTATTCGTATCGCTCACGCTTTACTATTGGATGGTTATTTTATCAATCCGTCTTTCTTCCGTCTTCCCCCGCCCCAGTCTACGGATGGAACCCCAAGGTCACTGCTATTGCCAAGGGGGGGTCGAATAAATTACCTGCAACGAGTAGATTCAGAATAAGCGCATGCCGGAAATGTCGCTTTGGTGGCAACGTAATGTGCAGCACGAGAGCCGTGAACGAGGCCACGCACGAAAGCAGGGACCCGACAAAGGTTGGTATGACGATGGCTGAGACCAAATTGGCACTCGTGTCGTCGTCCATTTGATCGTTTCCCCTCTTTTTTTTCACCTTTTCGCCCTTTTTTTACTCTGCTTCTTTTTATTATTCTTCTTTTTCTATTCCATGCCTTTTTCTCCTTTATTTCCGCAACGTGAAAATGGGTTGTCTTTATTCGATTTTATTTTCCTGTTCTGAATGTTGAAAAAGAGGGGACGAGGGGACGGATGTGATCCGATTAAAGCGGCGGAGGTCGAGGTTTTTTTTTTCTTCTTCGCTTTCTTGTTCTTGTTCTCGTTCAGTTTCCGTGACAAGTGAAGAAAATAATGAACATTAGATGGGGAATAGATTAAAAGGAAAGAAAATAAAAATAGAGTATATAGGATGAGAGCGGAAACCAAAAAAAGAAAAAAGAAAAGAAAAGGAGGGGTTAACAAAGAAAGGGAAGAGGCAAAAAGGCGGATCAAGAGGAAGTAAGTGACCAGGCGGTTCGAAATACACCAACACAATCGCTTACATGTAGACTCGCGCTGTAGGTCAGACAGCGCATGATGACCCCTTTCCTTATTCTGCCTGGCAGTCCCGTCGTCCATGCAAGGTTAAAACGGACCACAGGGATCGTAGACCGCAGACCACAGACCACAGACCGCAGACCGCAGACCGCAGACCATAAACCGTCGACCGCCCGCACGACAGGGCTCAGCGGAGGAAAAGTGCGCCCCCCCCCCCCCCCCCCCCCCCCCCCCCCCAAAGATCCATTTTAATCCCGCGCAGCATCCTGGCGTACATACTTGTTGAGGTGCGTGTGTCGACAATGGACTTGACGTTTCGGGCCGGACTAGACAATGCATGTGCGGCGGCGGCACACCAGCAGCAACAGCCGTGCAGCTGTCACGGGGAAGCCAGTTGGTGCATAGTGTTGTGGCAGGGTCTGGATATGCATGCATGTCCTTGTGGTTCTTTTTTTTTTTTTTTTTTTTTTTTTTTTGTTCTTCTTATTCACATTATCCCCTCCGCCCCACTTTAGTTGCGCTGGTGGGGTTTCAGAACCGACCCCCCACGCCTCCCCGGACTGGGCAGAGTGCTTGGGGTGCCAGCATTGATCAGACGTCGTGCGGCAATCCCTCGTCGCTTGGCCCGACGCAAAGCTCTGCACGTGTCTATTTATTTATACATGTACATACAACCCACTGTATGTATGCGTGTGACAAACGAGGAGAAGGGGGCCTCCTTCTGCGGCAAAAAATGGTCCACTGCATCCGAGCATCTGGAACAGGACGCATCGTACGAAGCCCCAAGGAGAAGAAACTCGAATCGTGTCTGGTCCAGTCAACGCATTAGCTATCTGCCTACCTGCTAGCACATATGGCCATGCTCTGCGCGCCGTTGTAGTGCTAGGACGAGTCTCGTCTGCTCCTTTCTCGCCCGTCGCAAATTGAAATCAGATGATGGAAAAAAAAAAAAAAAAAAAAAAAAAGAACCACCACCACCGCCTCTACCGTTCTTAGATCAGGTCAGTCTGGCTCCACGTCATTCTATTTGTCTTCCCAAACAAAGCTCTTTTGATGAGGATGGGCAGTTCTATCGATAGGGTGCAGGTCAAGGTCGACTAGGTAGGTAAATACCTTGCCAGCCAATGAGGGCATCGGTATTTCCTCGTCCTCGTCCCCGTCCTCGTCCTCCATCCTCCCATCCGTCGCGAATCAAGCATCAGAATAGAGACTAGACCCCTGCGCCGTTTCCCTCTTCGGTCTAAACACGCACTTGCATGATGCAGAAAACGCCTCCTTTTGTTCCATACTGGCGGCCGCATAGTCGCGTCGTCCATCGGTTCCTCCAGACCCGCTACGTCCAGGCGCAAAATCCCGCCCCGATCGGTCCCAAATCCCATCGAGAATCCCGGCGACCTGTGCCTGGCGCGGCATGACTTGACACCAAGCCAGGAGGACAACACCAGGCTCGAACGGTTGGAGGGTGATGAGAAATTTGACGTCCGTTGATTTCCCAGCTGGCTCTGCTTCCACGTGCCTCGTCCATGGGGGTTTGTGCCTCTGTACGTATGCGTACATGTGCACACATCTACATGAAACCGGCTTCCTATCCTAAACGTACGCTCAGAAGGATTCGCGGGGGATTTAGCGAGCGGGGCTCAAGTACAAGAAGAGCAAGAAGGAGAAGAAGAAGAATTGAAGGAAGGAGGGAAGAGAGTCATAAGGGGAGAGAGGAAGAAAGAAATAAAGAAATAAACAAACTAACATGGAAAAATGGGCAACGTGACTTGGAAATCGACGTTCCGCCACGCTATGACGTTCCTGGGGAGCCCAGATCCAAGCATGAAAAACAATGGCATCGGATGGCCCCTCAGCAGGTGGATTCATTACTCGTTGTGTTCGTACTTTTGTATTTTTTTTTTTTGTTCTTGTTCAATAATCTCACGGCACAAACAGTACGTACATACACATGTATGGGTTTTGTTTCCATTCATTCGCTCACCTGGATTACCTTGTGGAGCCGGCAGATGCTTGCATGCCGAGGTCAAGGATAAGATGCAGCAGAATTCGACATTTTTGATTAATTTTGCATTTTATTCAGATCCAAAGTCGACGGAAGAGGGGAGTACACAGAGAGCAACCCCCCTGCTCCAGGCCGCCCCCACCCTCGACGCCTTCATCCTTGACGCCTTCACACCACGTGGTAGGGTCGAGCGTGTCTCATCTGGAGAGCCCATTCTGGTGGGTGGGTGCGCAAATATACCATATGTATACGCGGCCGAGACACCGAGCACCGGCTGTTGGCCGGCCGTGCATCTTTTTTGCGCTGAGGTTACATTGTTTCGGCATCCAAAGGACAAGGTTTGTTTTGCCTTTTACGTCTCGACGACGACGGGATATACCCGACGGGGTGTGAAGTGGGAGATGCGAGGTGCGAATGGAGGAGTCGGGGACGACTGCTGCGTGGCGATGGGACTGACGACCGCGGCGCCAACATGCAACTGATGTTGTCGAGATGGTTCCGTGGCTAGTCTCGTCTGGTCTCTTCATCTCACCATCTCGAGTCACGCCACTGCCGAGAATGGTGGCTGAGTGGCTGCCGCGGCCGCGCCCGTCGGCGTTTGGTCTGACGTCTCGTCGTCCGCACGATGCCAACGTTTCACGAACGAGAAGACGAGGCTCATCACGTGTCTGAATGTGTGCGTGTGCAGATACGCGCTCTTGGCACCGAAATGACGTTCAGGCACGCCAATGTTGGGTTTACAAACACTAGTATGCCTTCTTTATAAGCTACCTCTTTTTTTCTTTCTTTTTTTTTAAATAAAAAGGACAGACAGATAGACAGACAGGAAGAGAGAAAAGTATAAATACAAGCATCACATGAAATCAAGTATTGCCGTCTGTGTTGCCTGCCATGCAAACGTATATAGAAAATTAAAATTCCTTCCGACGAGAAATTGAAATCGCCAATTCTCCTGGACGATTCATTTATATATTATTTTTTTTAAAAGTCCCTCACCGTGGCCTCCCTCAATCATCCTCCTCCTCCCAGTAGTGATAGACCTCGGGATTCTTGCCCTCGGCGCCGTACGCGTTCCCGCCAAACTCCAAATACCCACCAATGTACGGCGCGGCGGGGAACTTGCGCCTCACGTCGTCGGCGTCGCCAAACATCCAGACCGTGTTCATGCCCATGGCGGAATGCTGGGCAATGTGGCAGTGCATCATCCAGGCGCCGACGTTGTCGTCGGTGACGCGGATGCGCCACGCGCGCCAGCCGAGCGTCTTGTGCGGCGACGCCTTGTTCACGTACCGGTACAGGATGGTGGTGTCGCGCCGCAGGGGCACCGAGTCGCGGCCGCCGCCGGGCGGGAAGTGCTTCTGCTCGTTGGCGACGGCGTCGTAGGTGCCGTTGGCGGCGCCGAGATCCCACGCGTGCCAGCCGTGGATGTGCATCGGGTGGAAGTCAAAGGAGCCGGTGATGCCGCTGTTGCTGATCCAGACTATGTCGAGCACCTCGCCGACCTTGGCGGGGAAGACGCGCGACACGGGATCGAAGCCTCCGTGCCTGAGCGCGCCGTCGTAGTCGGGGCTCCGGCCGGTGAGGTAGACCTCGACGAGGTAGGGGACCTGGTGGCGTGCGGCCTGGACGTTTTCCTGCCAGGGGTGGCCGTTTTGTCTGTTTTTTTTTTTTTTAGATGAGTTAGTCCTGCCGGGCTGGTGGTTTTTTTATTTTTTGAAAGACATTCTAGAGACATGTACAGAGACGAGTGGCAAACAAAGAGACAGAAGAAACAGATAGGTACTCACGCCCACACCAAGGTCCCGTTGAGCGTCCCGTTGACGTAGTTCCCCGTCTCCAGCTTCTGGTTGACCTGGATGTAGACGGTGCGCGTCACCTCGCTCAGCGGCGGGAAGTCGGCCTTTTCGGACTCGAGCAGCGGGTGCAGCTGATACTCGAGATACGAGATGGTCTCGTTGGGCAGGACGACGGGCGACGAGGCGGGCAGCGACGCGGGCAGGAGGGCGTCGTTGCCGTTGCCGTTGCCGTTGCCAGAGTCGACGTAGCGCAGCAGGGCGTAGCCGGCGATGCTCTTGGGACGGTCGCGGCTCTCGTAGCGGATCCAGAAGTGCGTCCTGTTGGAGGCGAGCAGCTCCGACGGCGTCTTGGTGCGGAGGAGGAAGCTGAAGCGCTGGCCCGAGGCGACCTGGACGTGGTCGACGGGCACGAGCTGCGTGTCGGCGCCGTCGGCCTCCATGACGTGCAGCGCGCCGGCGTGGTCCTCGATGCCGACCTTGACGAGCGAGAGGATGGTGGCGCCGATGACGCGCAGGCGGTACGTCTTGCCGGCCTCGACGTCGAGGATGGCGGGCGCGCACGACGGGAAGCCGGCCGGGTCGGCGCCGCC
>SRPZ01000408.1:0-22654 GCA_018360255.1 Claviceps maximensis
TACTAATTATACTAAAGTATTTAATTATTTTAGAAGCTATTAGGAAATAGGGGTTATATATAGAAGTAATTATTATTAGCTTCTTATAATAATAGTAGAAGTACATTACCTACTAATAGGTACTAGCTTTTATAATGCTATAGAGGGGTTTAATTACCTCTATAATTATATCTTTTAGGTATAAATACGTAATTTATATAGGTAACTTTATAATTATTAAGCAGTTTAGTGAGGTCTCTAACTAAATGTACGCTTATATAATATCTTATAGCTATAAAAAAATATAGTCTTTAGCTAAAGAAGGGGCTAAAGTAATAATTAGTCTCTAGCTTATATATTAAATTATTAGGAATTATATTAAAATCTACGCTTTTTTAATATTACTATGCCCTTATATTATAAGTCTTGATTTTTTATAAGGCTTAGAAGTGCCTTTCCCCTTAACTTCTTTTATTATTTAAAAATAAAAGAGCTATTAGTTTTTATACTTCTTTTTATTATAAATAATAAATTTAAAGATATCTCTAGCTAATAAAGCCTTAATTTCTATTTAATTAAATGCTTTAAAAGGTTCTTTATTAGTAGTAATTATCCCTTATTTTTAAAGGTTAACTACTAGTTCCTAGTTACCTTTTTCCTTTATTATAAAGAAGCTTATAGTACTAAGCTCCTTATTATTATTACTAGTTTCCCCTTTAATTCCTCTATCCTTATAGTTTAGAATTAGAGGGTGCTTCTAAGGTTATCCTTATCTATAATATTCTAGTTATATAGGTAATTAGCTTTAATTCTTATTAGTATTCTTAATTTTCTCCTTTTTTTTATAGTTTTTTATAATTACTTTTTCTTCTATATTATAGTAGTATAGCTTAACTACTATTAACTAAAATCTTATTAAACTATAAGGTAAATCTAAGGTATAGGTTTTATAATTAGTTAAAAGTAACCTATATAGGCCTTACTAACCTCCTTTTTTACACTAAATATAGACTTTTAATTATAGTAAAAGTATATATAATAGTATAGTATTTAGGCTATTCTATATATTTAATGCTTTAGTTACTTACCTCCTTATAAGATAATACTAAGCTTTATTAGTAGCTTTTCTTAATAAAGCTACTCTTTATACTACTAATAGGCTTAGGGGGGAATTATTTATTATTTATAAATATACTCTAAATATAAGTAAAGTTAGTATAAAACTATTAGGTTTAGTAGAATTATTAATAGCTTTTATAGCTATTTATAGTCTCTAAAGAGGCGTTAGGTAGTTACCTACCTTATTCTTAATAATATTATATACTTTTTAAAGTAAAATATAATATCTTTTAACCTTTCTAATACTATTATATACTTTAATAGAAACCTTTTTTATATTAATAGCTATTTAGTGTATAATATGCTAGAATTCTATAGAAGTAAAGTTCTTTTTAGCATTATAAATAATATTATCTAGAGAGCCTAAATAACTATTAATCTAGCATTTTTTTAGTGTATTCTATATATTATAGGCTTTTTACTTCTAGGGCTTAAGGAAGTGCGTAGCTTAGAATATAGTTACTATATTAATTATATATAGTATAGGTCTATTATTAATTTAGAGAATATTAATAATAATCTTATAGTTAAAGTCTATATTATCTTTAAGGGTAAACTTAAACCTTTCTAGGGCTTTACTATAGATTTAATATTAATAGTATTTATAAGATAATCTCTTAATTATTCTATAGAATACTAACTTACTAGCTCTTATTAGAAGCTTTATAAGTTATATAACTAAGGGATAGCTAAATTATTAATAAAGCTAATAGATTTTAGCTTTTTAGAGGTAGAAAGTAGTAGCTTTATTTACCTATAAAGTCTACTAAGGATATCCCTATTTCTATATAATAAAAACCTTCTTTTTACCTTAAATTAGTATATTTTTAAGGTTATTAAGCTTTATATTTATTTAATCTATATTTAATATATAGAATAAGAATAGTATAGCTATATTAAGAATGTAGAAATTAATAGCTCTAAATAGCATAGAAACTCTTAAGATTTCTAAGGAAGTTACTAAACTAGTGCTAAAGTTAACTCTATATTAGTTAGTAGGTTTAATCTTAAGATATAGCATTAGCTTCTATAAAGTAATAGCTTATTATATTCCTACTATTAAAATCCTAGCTACTTTAGTATTTAGTATAATTCTATAAAAAATATTACTAAAATATTAGTTTTTTATAATAAAATAATTTATTTTAGGAGATTCTACCTATAATATAGGGTTAGTACTAAATTTCTTATAGTTAGCTATATTATTCTTAAGTATTTATAAAAAGAACTTTACCTAAAAAGGTAATAATTTCTTATAGAAATCTACCTAATTAGATAGTTTAGGTAAATTTAATAGTAATTATATAAAGAATTATATATATATTAGCTTAGGAGTTAAGGTATTATTTAAAGCTTCTATAATAAAGGTATTAGCTACCTTTTAAGCTAGGTAGTTATTATTAATAGCACTAAAGGCCTTAGGTTCTCTCTTAAATTTAAGTAAAAATATATTAAATCTATATTTAAAGGGTATACTCTTATAGTTTTTACTTTATTATTATAAGTTTTTAGCTTTTTATTACTCTTACTTTATATAAGATATTAACTAATATCCTTTCTTATAGTATATAAAGTATTTATAAAAAAAGCGTGTTTTTTATTATATTTAGCTACTTAGGTACTAATTAAATAATTACTTATAGCATTAATCTATAAATATTATCTTATTTATTACTTCCTTTAGTTATTATATAAAAGCTATATACTAAGATATTATAATTAATTCTTTAGTATATAAGTACTTTTAAAGGTCTTTAATAACTTCTTTATAGGTTAAAGTAAGGTTAAATATTATAAGTTTATATTCTAATATATTACTAATAGTAATAATTAGTTATTACTAAAGTTTAGTATTTATTATAAAAGCTATAAAGATTTTATAATAGATTTAGTAAAGCTAGTTAAGTATTAAATTAAGGCATTAAAGCTTAGTTTTCTTAGGGTTCTTAGTAATTATTTTATAAAGAGAAATACTATTCTATTTAATATAATAAAACTACTAATTACTCTTAGTTTTAAAGTAGTTTCTAATAGTATTAGTAAGTTCTTTAATTATTAGCTCTTTTCTAGTAAGTTTATTAAAATAATAAGTAAGGGTATTTTTTTTTAATATAATTAAAAATACTCTTACCTATAGTATCTTTAGAATATTATTTTATATATATTAGTCTTTAAAGATATTTATTTTTAGTATAATAAAGTTATATAGTTTTTTACTATATTTCTTATTAACTATATAGCTTTTATTAATTTCTCTAAGAATATAATATATTTAGTTATTAGTTATTGCTATTATTATTATTATTAGCAGTAATAACTTAGTTTTCTATATATTTTATTACTAATAGATTAGCAGTATAATTAACCTATTTTCTTTTAGTATTTACTAATTAATTAATTAAATACTATAGATTAGGCTTAATAATTATAAGGCTATAGGAATTATAGGTTTTAGTTAATAATAAGTAGCTTAACTAGGGAACTAAGTCTTAATTTACTCTTTATTAGCCTTAATAAGTTTAGTAAGTATAGTAGCTATATAAAGGCTATAGGTAATCCTAATAAGTATATTATTTTTAATAAGAAAGTCTTAGAAATCCTTTCTTAAGAGGGTATAAATCTTACTAAAATCTTTAGTAGTTTATCCTTTAAAGTCTTTATAGAATATATTATATAACTTTAGACCTTTTTATTTAAATATACTATAGTAATTAAATATATATACTATTTAATTAGTAATATATTATAGGTTATCTTATTAGCTTAGGTTATTTTCTATATATTTTTCCTATTTTAATATAAGATTTCTTAAGTATTTTTAAAGAATTAAAGGAAGGGACTTTAGTAAGATTTATACTTATAGTATTTATAGTAAAGTAGTATTAATACTACTTTAATAGAGGTTTCTAGTTATATCTTAGAAATCCTTATTACTTTTATAGTATAATATCTTAGTAATTAAATATTCTATAAGGTTTTAATAGGCTTTAATTAAAATATTATATTCTAGTTTAGTAATCCCTATATAAGCTTTAATATAATAAAGAGTTAGTTAATTAAATAAATAATAGTTTTCCTATAAATAATAGTATAAATTATAATAGAATTATCTTAGAATCTCTTAATTAGGAAGATAGAATTAAATATATTAATATTTTCTAGGAGCCTTAAAGCTAGTTAGTATAATAACCTTTTAATAGGTTATTTAGTAAGAATTACTTCTTTTAGTATAAAATTTCCTTATTTAGTATAAATAGAAATTTACCTCTTTTTATAAATTCCTTATAAATCTATAAAATAATATATTTAAAGAATAAATATAACCTACTAATTAATATTAGTATTCCTAAGGATTTACTAAATATTTATTAATAGAAATATATAGTCTTTATATATAAAATCTAAATTATTAGGTAAAGCTATAATTATTAAAAAAGAATCTAATTTCTATAATAATTTATAGTACTTAATAAGGCTTTTTATAGCTATAGAAGGCCTTATAAAATACTATTAGAAATACCGCTTAAGGTAGTAAAAACTCTGCATTCTAATTAACTAATTAAATGTACTAGATCCCTAGGTCGCCCTATAGTGAAATCCGGTCATTCCTGGTGGTTCCGGGCATTGTCAGTCATCCCGGATTGTGCAGCGATTCCAATAATTAAAAATAGCTAGTTTAGTAAGTAAATTATTAAATACTATATTAAAAGCCTTTAGAGTATTTTTATAATTTTAGAAATTTAAGGTATAAAACTAAAAGTATAAAAAGCCTCTTTATATTTTAAAACTTTAAAAATACTACTTTATAAGTAAATTATAGGCTTTTAAGGGAATTCTTTACTAAATTATAGTATTTTAGGGCCTTTTTATATAGCTATCTCTTAATAATATAAGAATTATAGCTTAATTTAAATTACTAAAATTATTACTAATTCTAGAATTTTCTAGGAATTAAGGCATTTCTAAGGCTTTAAATTAAATAAATAAAGCTTATTTTTATTAATTAAAGTTCTCTAGCCCCTTTAACCTAATAGCTTCTAAGAAGCTATAAGCTTTTTTATTAAAATCTTTAATAGTAAAGGTATTAAAAGAATTTAATAAAGGAAAGCCCTTTAAAGTAAGTTAATTACTTACTATAATAGGCTTTAGAATTTACTCCTTAGCTAGCTTTAAAGCTAATTTTTATAAATTTATAGTAATAGTAAGAGCTTATAGCTACTATATAATAGTATTAATTATATTATTTTAGCTAGTAATTTATTAGGTTATATAATTAGCTTAGGTTAACTATAAGTTCTATATAGCACTTTAGCCTTACTATTCTTCGGTATTTATAATAGCTAATTTATAGTAAATAAATTACTAATAAATTTAGAAATTTAGTAAATTTACTTATAAAGTATATAGTTTATAAGTCTTTATAGTAAAAAAGTAATTTTTTATTATATTATAAAATATAGGAATTTTCTATAATTTCCTTTTATTTTTTACAAAAGAGAAAGCTTTTAAATTCTTTAATTTATAGTATAGTATACTATAGGGTAAAGGGTATAAATTATAAATTCTCTTTTTATAAAGAAAAAAGGCCTTTATTTATAATTTTTTTTTATTTTATAAAAAGAAAAACTTCTTTTTTTATAATTTTTAGAATATTTAGTATAAATAAAAATTTATAGTAATAAATATAAAATTTAGTAAATTTTTTTAATACTAAAAGATCTCTTTTAGGCTTATAACCTATTAGAAATTAGGAATTATAAATAGTAGTTTACTTCTAAAGATAGTAAGCTTAAAAATAGTAAATTTATTATTATTTTTATATACTTTATACTTAGCTTTACTAAAATATATATATAGTAGCTATAGTTACTTACTAGCTATAAATTTAAATAAAAGCTTTTATATAACTTATAGTATAAAAATATACTTTAAATTTTATAATAAAATAATAAAAATATAATATTTAGTACTAGTTTATAGCTATAAGTAGCTATAAGCTATTTTAATAGTTTATTATAATTAAAGCACTTATAAAGGGGAATTTTCTTCCTTCCCTTATATACTTACTAACTTTATTAGTAAATTTAGGTTATAAAAAGAGGCTTATAAGCTACTTTTTATTTTTTATATAATTTATTTATATAGGAAAATAAAAAAATAGACTTATAGCTATATAAATAAGGTGCTAATATATATATTTTTTAGTTTCTTTTTTAAAATACTATATACTACTTAAAAAATTAAAAATAATTTAAATATACTATTTAAAAGCCCTAATTTTAGTAACTAAAAATCTAGTTATAAGACTTTTTATAAATCCTTAGTTATTCTATAAATTAGCCTTAAAGCTAGTTATAAAGTAGCTAGGTTAGCTAATATAAGCAGCCTTTTTTCCTTATATTTACTTTCTAATTCTATAGTATATAACTCTTTTAGTTATATTTAAAAATATAGTTAGAATTTAATTTTATTAAAGTTATTATATATAGCTATTAGGCTAGGCTAATAGCTATTATATATGCTAGAAAGAGAGTTATTTAATTAGATAATCTAAGAAAAGTGGGTCCTTATAGCTATTAAATTTGCTAACTAATTGCGGACTAGGAGGTTAGTAGTGTGTATATATATATAACGTAGCTAAGTTACCTTAGGCTAACTTCCCCTATAAGGCCCTGTATTAGGGGCCTATAATAGGGCACTAATAACTAGGGAAGACCCCTGAAAATGCTGTTATTTTTAACAGTAGTATATACTTACATATAATATAGCTAAGTTACCTTAGGCTAACTTTCCTTATAAGGCCCTATATTAGAGGCCTATAATAAGGCACTAATAACTAGGGGAGTTCCCTAAAAATGCTATTATTTTTAATAATAATTAAGTAGCTAACTAGCTTATAAAAACCTAGAAAAACCCTACTAATATTTTAGCTTAAATTTATGTATACTTTCTCTAATAATACTAGCTATATTTAACTAGTAAGATACTTTTTTCTATTACTAACACTAATACTATAGTTACACTAAGAAAGACCGGACTCTAATTAGCTAAAAAGAGGTTAGAGGGAGGCTCTTTATAGCTAATTAGCGCTTAGTAAGTAGGGATGGGTCTAGCCCCCACTTTTCCTTGGCTACTTCTATACTATAAATAGATAGAACTACCCCCTAGCTCTTAGGTTATAGAGCTAGTTTATAGCTATAATTAGTAGAAAAATAAATATAATAAAAGTAGGGAATAAGAGAGTAGTTATAAGAATATAGAGTATAGAGTAATTAAAGAAAAACTAGATTTTATAAGAAGAAAAGCAGGGCTTAAGGTAGTTAAAATAATAAATATATTTAGTAAGGTTTTTATTTTATTAGGTAACTAACTAATTAACTAGCTAGCTAGCTAATTAGTAACCTAATAAGGTTTTTCTTAACTAAATAAAAATTTAGAAGCAGAGGTTCTAGATATATCTAAGCATAAATTGCTTAGACAGCTAGCGTAATTAATATATACTAAGACTATAGCCTTTTTAGCCCTAGTATATAAATAGTATAGTAATTAATATATAGGTTTTCCCCTCTATACTAGGTCTTTTCCTATATAGTTTAAGTAGTGAAGGTTCTAGATATTAGCTAGTAGCCTAACTAGAGTATTAAGAATAATAATAACTATAGCTTTTATATATATTCCTTAGGTAAGCTAAGTATAGAGTATATATGAATAATAGTAAACCTACTGCTTATAAGCTCATAGAAGCTGTTACGGAAGAAACTAACGCTTGTACTACTGGGTAAAAGGTCTGCTGCAGCCATTAGTTAATGACTACAGCGAATACAAGCCCTTATAAACTCATTCCAGCACGTAACAGAAGCAGACTGCTATTAGTAATCCCTAATTTTTAACACGTTTTTATAAACTAGTTACTTATAGTAATTCTTACTAGTTTATATACTAAGATAATAGTAAATAATAAATACTATAGCATTAAATTTATATAAAAAAGGCATATAATTAAGCTAATACTACTTACTATAAAGCTAGAATAGTTATACAGAGAAGTAGTAGATATAAAAATAATTAGTATATTATAGATATCAAGAAACTATTTAATTGCCTCTAATATGTGAGCGGCTAGCCTAGCAGGAAACTAGGTAGTTTACTAACTCCCCTGTTACCTATAACCAGATTCCTCACATTGATTTTATGACCTTCGATCTACCCCGATTTCCCGCGCAAATTCCCTATCGCCTTGGCTGCTTTCCAATGAATGGTGTGAGCACTCGGGTTCTTGCAATACAGAGGAGTCGTATATCCGCCATGTATTAGCAATATCCATGATTTACCGTACTCCCACCATCCTGTCGATTTTCGACCGGCTCGACCAACTCTTTACAAGGATTCTACTTCACTAAAGTCAGTCTCGGCACAGGCGAAGTGCATGATCGAACCTAGTACGTTGCTTAGCCGTTTCGTCGGTCGGTTCTAGTTGAGCTCCTTACACCAAGGAGCTATCGAACGATCGGTCGTGTCCGTCGACAAAGGCTCTAGACTACCTCGACTGTCAAGACCATAAACATAAAATCTTGCATGCTCTGAAGAATCATGCCTACACCTTCTGCGGATCGAACGCCAAATGATATATCATCAACGACTTTGCATCAAATCTTAACTTGTCCCGACGATATACAACCCTTGCCTCGACGTGGTGGCATAAACACCCGCCCTGATTCACTCTTAGGTGAACTGTCATCAGCTGCTCTAAGCGTAGTCTCGCCGCAACGTATGCACATGAGCAGCAGACGTGATCCAGATCTCGTCGATAATAACCATAGAAACTTATCCTCAAGAGATACTACAATATCTCATGGATCGCCATTACTTACGTTGGGGATTCCATCATCAGAAATCAGCTCTGAACTCCCCCTGTTTTCGAAGAGTCGAGAGACCGATTCAGACGAATTAAGTTCACTCCATCCCGCCCAGATCAGACACGTCGAACAACATGGCCTGTCGACAAAGCATTTCAGTTCCCTTGAGATGGCTGTAATTAATGTTGAGGACAATGCTTGTACTCATCCATCAATGGGCTCCGACTACTCAAGCATTCGAGTAAGCACATCAAACCACATTCCCTACTGAGGTCTCACTAATTTGCCTTGAGGTTACTCCTTCGGCTCCATCATCCTACTTGCGACCTGGCAGCAGATTTTATGGGACGCAGCAATCAGAACGCCAAGTATACGAGGTTCAGGTAGAGTTGAAGAATGTCAACATGGCAGAGTCTTTCCTGTGTGGCTACCTCCGAATTCAAGGTAAATTAACCTATCATATTTGTTGTGCTCGTTCACGACTGCGAACATGGATTTTGACATAGAAAAATCGCCAGGACTGACGGAAGACCACCCTACGTTGACGACCTATTTCGAGGGTGAAATCATTGGCTCTAAATATTCTTTTTTTACAAAGCACGAGGACTGGGGAGCAAATACAAAAGTTGATCTTAGTCACTGGGCCAAGTTCGGTGCCTTCCGACCGTTTCAGAAACACGCTCGCAAAGGCCTAATCACTATTCCTGATGTCACACAAAACGAGCACATATTTATGCGGTGGAAAGAGCATTTCTTGGTGCCCGATCATCGAGTACGGACTATAACAGGAGCTAGTTTCGAAGGGTTCTACTACATTTGTTTCAACCAATTGAAAGGGGAAGTCAGCGGTATATATTTTCATTCGAAGAGCGAAAAGTAAGCGATACACCGTGCCATGCACTAGCATATGATGAAGCTAACGGTAATCAGGTTTCAGCAGTTGGAATTGAAGCATGTTCCAAATCGAGGATGCTTCAGTGCAACGGAATTTAGGTAAATAATGGATCGTGAGGTTTACATGCTGGCAGGCACACCAATAGCACTGCTGCTGCAGTTGTGTGATCAAAAGGACACGTGCACAAGCTCATCGAGTAATGCACCACCCGGTTTCGCAGTGTTCGCAGTGCAAATTTTAGGAAATCCACGCGCCAAGAACACGGTGCAGACTACTTGTCATTGCTTGATTAATTGGAGATTTAGATGAAAAATTGACAGTCGGTCGGGAAGAAAACGAGCATGTGATGGCTGATTTCTAGCAATTTTCCACACTCGTATCGGACATGTGTCATACTTCACGTCCTGTCGTTGGTCTCGAATTTCTTGAAATAGCCACGTCGAAATGGGTTCATATCATCAACAGAATTGCCATCAGGAACTACATTCTGTTTAGACTGGTATGCCGCCAAACGTTCCGGCGACACGTCGGCATCTGAGAGACGACGAAATGTAATCAACCGTCGAGACCCTTGTATGTATCAGCAAAGTATGTCTAGAGTCTATGGGCGCGGGGTGCGATCAAATTGACTACAAATGCAGCAATTACCTACACTTGTTAAACTTTTGAGCACAAATAACAACAAGCTCGAGCGATGGATGTGTTGGTACTGGTATCTCTTGATCCTCGTCATTTGCCGTTGGCATCCAGAAGGACAATCTCCCATGATCGACCAGCGTGTCTGCTGCAAATGCAAGTAAGTCGTCGAGCATTGCTAAAAAGCTGTACGGCTTTTTGGGGGGAACAAAGTCGGGCAGGCTATTGTTTTGTAAGTAAGAATGAGATTTTTTTTTTTTGGGCCGAACGCGCCGCAACACTCACGAAGCATTTGTCTTGCCCTTTTCAATCAACCAAGGGGTCTTGTCCGGATTTCTCAAACCCAAGACTTTCAAACCTTCCCGTACGCCGTATGGGGGGTCACATACAACGCCATCCCATATGCGCCTATCTCTTCGAATTGGTGTATTTACAAGATCGGCGGAAAACACGTCGCCCAATCCCATTTCTAGGCCGTATTGCCTGAAGTTTCCTTTCAGACTTTTGTTCCCTCCTTCACCTCGCATACTTCTGCCGTCTATATCGCTACCCCATCCAATCGCGCCGAAGCAGGCACAGGCAATTGGAAATGAGCCTGTGCCAACGAAAGGATCATAGATGAGCTTTCCCGGACCGGCGAGTGCAATATTTGCTGTGATCAGAGATAATTCTGAATCCATACTGGTGGTGGATATGTAGCCGCGCTTCTTCAGGTCGAATTTGAGAACCGTATCACGAGCGGAGCTGCCCAATAAACGTCCCAGGAGATACGAGCTAGGGTGTAGCAACTTCAAAGGAACGCTATTGAACGGCCACAGTTCAAATAGTGTAAAGGTCTCATCTGGTTGGGACATGCGTATGGGCCCTTCAAAGGGTAAATACGCGAACGAGTTTATAATCTTAAGCCTATCCTCGTTCGTCCGTGCACCTTGGTACGAGTCGATCGTGAATTTGAACGAGACATGCCTGTATTTGACCCATTGATTGCTGGTATTGTCTATAACGGATTGGTGTAGTTGATCTAGTGTTTCTGCCTTTCCCCAAAGTTCATATATGGATTGGGCAAGGATTGACCTCCGAACCAGTTTGCGCGCGTCGTCGAAACAGGGAATCCGGACAAGGCAAAAGGGAGACTAAAGAATAGTGAGTAGATACTTGACACAATGGTCTCGGGCCGTGAAAGCGAGGACACAACTACTACCTTGTCATTGTAATCGACAATTGTGAGGTCTACACCTTCGATCTCAGCAAGGGCTTGAATTTCTGCCAAGCGAAAGGACTCGTGGGTTTGTGCAAACTTGATGAGAAAGTTCATCATGCGTTTGGTACACTGGCCAGGCCTACAATCGCATGACGGTGTTGCGAAACAGATTCGGAGGTAGTATAGAATTTGGTCGCGTGGAATCTGCACCGTAGTTTGCGTAGTTGAGTGGTGAAAGGAACTAGGTGCGCAGAATTCGTTTGCGAGGCAGCAAGGTTGTGAGCCAGTGTGAGGAGATACCTCGACCAGACATTCAGTTCCTTTATGAACGAGGTAGGTAAGTCGAAGTCGAACTTGGGGTTTTAATGCCTGGTCTGTTCCGATATCCCCCACACTCCCCTCCCCGCCTAAAAAAATAGCCTGGCACATTGAGCATTAAAGGAAGGTCTGCCAACCTGGATTGGAACACAGATGCCCCTCCCGAGCAAACGGGCGACGCAATCCCGATCATTGCAGATTCTTGAGAATCGTTCTTGTCTGCGACCCGAAGGTCTATAGAAAATACCTTACGAAGGTAAGTTTCTTTCTTAGATAATATTGGGAGTCCTGCCCTTTATTTCTTCAAATAAATTTTGCACGCGTTGTAGTGTCCATTGCGATCCGTACTATCTTGGTAGAATCGAAGTTAGTCGCTTACGCCTGGTAGCTGGTGTTTGACCTACGAATATCATATATATATATGTACATGTATATGCATGCAAGTTAACGAGGCGATGGCATCGTGTTCTGCTTCAAAGGAGCGATCTGCTCAATGTGTCATGATGTACGGCACAATGGAACATGGCGATCTCGGGCAGCTATCGCACAGAAGCGAACCATGGGTGACTATCAGGAATCACGACTTCATATCGAAAGTGAGTTGCCTCGGGCTTTATACCGACGGCCCACGTTGAGTTCTACGCATCTCACATAATATGCAGATCGATTTAATAATGCCTTTGAACGCATTCCTCGCCATGCCATCGGAAGTCATACGGCACAGGCAAGGTCCAGCTCATTACCGCCTTACTGGGTCCTCTCTGGGGCAGCTGCTCCGGAACAAGGAACTTTTCGGTCTTCTGCAAAAGGGTGTGCCCGCACCATATGAAGTCATTCAAGGCTCTCAAGACACTGGCTGACTGCTATCCAAAGGAGAAGCAACCTTGTTTTCCCAGCATCACGATTCAGCAGTCCACACTCAGTTCAGCTTGAATAAAGGCATGACATACTTGTTCCCTAACAGAGTAAATACTGACCGTGCCTATAGGTACTCTCATGATACAAACGGACAAACCAACATTTGAGGCTCTCGGGTTGTCTGGCAACACAGGACTTGTTAAGGGTCAGCACGTTTGGAGTATGTCAAAGCTTTGCTGTCTGTTTGATACGTGTTGTGTTAATACAATATAGCTGTCTCCCTGGACTTGGAAAAAGCGAAACGCTACTGCGACGGAGAGGCGCACAAGCAACAGGAGCAATCTATATGTGCATTTAAAAGCATAACAACCGAGCATTTAACTTGGCTACTTTGTGCTAAATCTGGTTCCAGTCAGTCCTCTCCCCTCACTCAAGTCTCTGAGTACCTTCTTATCCTCTTTCCATCAACTCCCACGCAGCTATACTCTTTCTGTATATGAAAAACCATCCTAACGAAAAAAAAAATGTAAGGACTCGTGATGGATCTTGGACACGATGTCGATGTCATAGAATGCACTGCCGAGATGCAACTATACGAATGCACCACATCTCCACCTCCCATGTTAGATATCGGCCACTCAGTCTGGAAAGATAATAGCCACAGAGAAACACAGGAAATTGGGCTGCATGTTTACGAATGGCTATCGCTTCTTAGACTGGAGAGCCCCCGACTTCAATATGGAGACAGTATCGACACATTTCTGTCGCGTTATAAAGTTGCAGATGGCGAGCATGGCGAGCGGCAGCAGACAGCTGTTTGTAAGATCAGCTGGATTGGTCTCATTGGTGCCACTTGGTTCCAGACCTTGGTCCGCGATGTTTTGGCTGTGCAACCAGCCGGAGGATGGCTATCAGTGAGTTCGAATAGCTTCCGTGACGTGAGCCTATCCGGCAACATGTCTGAGCTAGTGATACTGCGACCGTCCATAAAGGATGATCAGTATGTGATGTGGACACTGAATAATTGCGTATGAGCTTTTACATTCGCTTCGGTCTCACATTTCTCGCATCTCCTTGCTGGTGCTCCGAAATGACATTCTCAATCAGTCTTCGCAAATCTGCCTGGGCGGATGGACTTTCGAAGTCATCTCGCTGCGCCAACTCTTCTATTTGACGACGTAGAATAGTGTCGATTTCAGAAGAAGCATCACCGGTCTCATCGATTGTTTCGAGCGTCACTTTCACGTCGAGAGGTAGAGAACGGTCGGCGTGACTTGTAGCGCCCGTGGCGAGAGGTTGAGTTTGTTTGTCAGTCCCATTAACCTCTATACCGCTGAGATAATCCACAACAAAAGGAAAGTCGCCCTCAGATGCAATCTTCTCTCTGGCTGTCATCCCGTCGGCGCCTTTGTGATGAACGTCTATCCCAAGTTCTTCAACCAGAACGGCGGCAGCGTTTTTCGTTTCCACGACGAAGAGCGCCGTTTCCTGATCTTCATCTTGAAGATTCACGTCAACGTGAAGATCATTGACTAAAAAACGAAGCAAGTCGATGTGATTATAACTTGCAGCCGCATGAACTAGCGAGTAGCCATGCTCATCTTGTGCGCATGCAAGTTTCGGGTTTTCGCGGAGCAATGGAATGAGTGACGGGTCGTTGTCTGCTGCGAGGATAAAGATGTTGGGCGACATGATGGTAGCATGCATGAAACTATTGTTCGGAGGTTTGTCATCTAATTGAATCAAACCTATCAACGGGTGGGAAAAAATGCATTGATTGGAATGCTCCGTATTTGCACAATATACTGCTAGTGTCGTGTCCCACTTCTATAGCCCTTATTCAATCGCACCACACTGTGTTTCTGGAGTACAAAAACGCGCTGCCACCATGGAAATATTATAAAGCTTTAGTTACAGTAGGTCTTTCAAAATATTAGCTTTAATGAAAGACTAGTAGTATTATAACTGTTATATATTTACCTTATATAACCTTCTAGATCACATATATCTAATATCTTATTCACTAATTTATAGAAAAATATGATAATAATAAAAACTACAATAGAATGTTGTAATTTTTAGATATATTATATTGATTAGCTTATAATCTATAAAGTCTAAATCTAAAAAGAGTTAATTACTAAAGAACCTTATCTAGCATAAATTAATACTATATTCATTTAGTGCTTATAATATGCTAGGAGAATAAGAAATGTATAATATTTGTGATGGATTTGAGCTAGTAGCTCAGTCCCTAGGAGGGGGCTACGCCGGGCTATAACGGGCCTAGGGCGGGTGAGTTATAGATATAGTTTATATAATATAAGGACCTAGGTTATGCTCTAAGTGTATAACCTATAAATATATATATAAAGTATAGTATAGTATAGGTAAGGGAAGGATTCTTTTTTTTTCCCTTTATAGTAATTAATAACTCTATTATTACTAGAAAGTAGTAGCTTTCTAGGCTAAACTATAATAATTAATTACTATTACTAATAATAATAATAAATAAGAACTTTTTTAAAATTCTAATTAGTAGTAAAAAAATATAGTAAACCTAAAGGGTATATAGAAACTTTAATACCTATAAGAGAGAGTTATATAATAAAAGGCTTAGCTAGAGGATATATACCTCTATATAGCTATAGTAAATATAGTAGCTTATATAATCTTACTTAAGGTAGTAATAGCTAGAGCTTTATAGAATTACTTTTAATATAAGTTACTTTTAATAAGTACCCTTTATAATAGAAATAAAGCCTTTTTTTAAGTATAGTATAGCCTTATAGCTTATAAGTTAAATGCTAACTCTAACTTTATTAGTAATAATTATAATAAATAGTTCTTAATTTACTAAAACCTTAGACTAAAAATCTAGGCCTATATTATGCCTTTTTTTAAGTTAGGTTATATATTTATATATATATTATAGTGCTTTCTTAGCTACCTTAATAGAATATTTATAGACTTTTACTAGGAGAAGTGTATAGTTTTAGAGCTAAATTAGCTTAAATAATATAGTAATAAATAGTTTACTAATTTCTATATTTACTTTAAGTAGAAGTTAGTTCTAACTAAAGGGATTAATTAGGCTAATATAGTAAAGTTATTTAAACTATATATAGCACTAAATAAGTATATAAAGGATTATTATATTAAGTAGAATATTCCCTATAATAACTACTATAAGGTAGTTAAGTAATACTATAGTATTACTCTTAATATTAATTTTTACTAGCTAGAGAAATATACTAAGATAAAGCACTAAGGTTATACTTTATAAAATAGGGATAAGAATATTACTATAATAGGTATAAATATAATTAGCTTCTTTTCTATACTTACTTAAGGGAAGAAGAGCTAAGAAAGTACTTTAAAAATAAAAAGTAAGGCTATAGTAAAATAATAGTATATAGCTTAGATTATAAAGAAGGTATATTAATAGTATATAGTAAATAATATCTATCTTTACTATAGTATAGTAAGTTATATAGTTTAGAGTTATAATATATTACTTTTACTTAAATTAAAAGAATTAGTAGGTATATAGGTAGTTAAAGTGTTTACTAAGGCCCTAAATAGTAATAAGGTAGCTTTAGGCTTAGAAAAAAATAAACCTACTACTTAAGTCTTAGTAATAGGGAAGTAAATAGCTATAGCTTTTATACCTTTTATAATTAAGGCTATATAGAATAGGCTTATAATAATATAGAATATAATATAGAGAAATCTTTATTTCTTATTTTACTTCTTTATAATAGCTTATCTTTTTTATAGGCCTAGGTTAATAGTAAGTATAATAGCTTTACTATTATAAGTAAAAGTTATATATAAAGGCTTAGCCTAATATATACCTAGCTTCTATATATAAGGGAGGTTACTATAGTAGTAGAAGTCCTATATAGGCCTTAGGGCTTATTTATAATATAATTATAGATTTTATATTTAGTTTACTTTTAAGTAAATATAAATAGATAAATATTTTCTATTATAGCCTATATAGTTCTAAGATTATTTTATAACTATATTTTAGGTTCTTTATAGTTATTTAAAAATAGAATTATACTATATATAGTATAGTAGGTTTTAATAGTAGGTTTTTATTTTAAATTAAAAGTAATAGTCTTAGACTTCTAATAAATTAAATACTTAATAATAGTAGTATTAGGCTTAGTATACACTAGCCTTATATAGTAAGTAGCTAGGACCTATAAGGACTTCTCCCTAATAGCTACTAGCCTATAAGAAATTAATAAAATATTAGTAGTTTCTTATAAACCTTTATTATTACTAAATAAGAAAAATATTTAGTCCTAGCTATTAAAGAAGTTTTATAACTTTATAGACCTATTTAGTAAGAAGAAGGCTACTATACTTTCCCCTTATAAGGGCTATATAGACTACTATATTTAGCTATATTAAAACCTAGATAGTTTTATTTTAAAGCTTTTATAAGTGCCTTTATATAATATACTTTATAAGTAACTCCTAGAGATTTAAAAATAAATAGTAAATCTAATAAATAAAGGCTAAATTTAGGCCTTATTCTTCTCTACTATAGCCCTAGTGCTTTTAATAAAGAAACTAAATAGTAATTAGTATTTTTATATAAATTATTATACTTTAAATAAGATTATAAACTAGAATAAGTACTTACTACCTTTAGTAAAGAAGACTTTATATTCTCTTACTAAGGCCTATTAGTTTACTAAACTAAATATAAGAGCTATATTTTATAAGCTATAAATAGTAAAAGAAAATAAGCACTTAACTATATTTTATACTTATTTTAGGCTATTTAAATAGCTTATATATTTATTTAGCCTAGTAAAAGCCCTAGCTATATTTTAATAGTATATTAATTATATACTTAGAAATGTATTAGGTAATTATACTATAGCTTACCTAAATAATATCCTTATTTACTCTAATAATAGCTATTATAATTATACTTAGTATACTTATAAGGTACTTTAGTAATTATAAGTAGTAAGCTTATACCTTAATATTAATAAGTATATATTTAGAGTTATAAAGGTAAAGTACCTAAAATTTATTATTTAAGTAAGGTAAGTAATTTACCTAAACTTAAAGAAGGTAGCTACTATATAGAATTAAAAGCCCTTAATATAGGTTTAAGGTATATATAGCTTTCTAGATTTTATAAACTTTTACTAAGAGTTTATTATAAACTTCTTAAATATAGCTAAATCCCTTTTAGCTTTTACTAAGAAGGAAGTACCTTTTATTTAGTTCTCTATATACTAGTTAGTATTTTAAGCCCTTAAAAATACCTTTATTTTTTATTTAGTTTTAGTATAGTAGGATTTAAAGTAAAATATAGTAGTTAAGGCTAATTTTTTAGGGAATGCCTTAAAGGGGTGCCTTTTATAATATAACTTAGAAGGGGTACTATATTTAATAGCTTACTACTTAGCTTATTTATTAGCTATAAAGTAGAACTATATTATTTATAATAAGGAGCTTTTAGTAGTTATTACTTACCTTAGAGTATAGTTAGTAAAGCTCTAAAGTATAGCTTACCCCTTTATAATTCTAATTAATTATAAAAATTTAGAGTATTTTATAAGCTTTTATATAATATCTAAATAATAAGTATAATAAGTAAAGACCCTTATACTCTTTAATTTCTACTTTTAGTACTATTTAGAGGTATAGGTATCTTAGCTAAATATATTATTTAAGTAAAAGTAAAATAAGGGAAGGGTTATTTAAAAATAATATATAATAATAACTTCTATAAATTAAAAGTTTAAGTCTATAAGTATAGTAAAAATAACCTACCCTAAGCCTAAGAGAGTTACTTTAGAGGTTTACTTAACCTCTATAGCTAAGGCTTTTTAGAATTAAATAGTAATATTTACTAAAGAGTACTTATAAAAGCTTTAGAATTAAAGTATAGTAAAGAATTAATTATATAGTGCTAAGATTTAAGCACTAAAGTATAGTAACTAATGTTTTCTACTAAAGGTAGAAATAAAATAATAAATTATAAATTATAACTTTAGTGCCTATAGGTTATTACTATTCTATAGATAGTTATAGGTACTATAGTTTAAGCCCTTAATAATATTACTTATTTACTAAGTATATAAGTCCCCTTTATTAGGTTACTTAGGGAAGAATATTACTTTTTAGGCACTATATTATAATTACTATTAGGAGAGTATATTTAGTAATATTATATATTATTTATAGAATTATTACTACTTTATAGGGTAAAAGAGCTACTTACTATAGTAAGGCCTACTAAGCCCTATACTAGCCCTAAATTAGTATTAGTTATAAATCTTAGTTAACTTTATAATAGACTTACTAGCTAAGATAGAGGTAGTACTATATTATTTAATAGTTATTACTAATTATTTATTTAAGTATATTTAGTTAAAGGCAATAACTATAATAGCTATAGAAGCTTATACTTAGAGGTTTCTTAACTACTAGTAGTAATTCTATAGCTTTCCTTAAAGTATAATCTCTAACTAAGAATTAGACTAAGTAAGGGGCTTTTAGTTAGCCCTATACTCTCTAATAAAAATAGAGTAGTTATTATTTACTTTATATTACCTCTAAATAAATAGTAAAATAAAGTAGGCTAACTAAAAGGTTTAGGTAGTATTATATACTATTATAGAATTCTCTTAATTTAACTAACCCTCTTACCTTTTAGCTTACTAGCTAGCTTTAAATAATAAAATATCTATAGTAACTAGTATTAATACTAACCTAGCACTCTATAGGTTTAATATAGACCTAGTTTAATATACTATAGACTTAGTATAAAGCTAAATATTACCTAAGGGGTAAGTAGTTTAGTTTATAGAATACTTATAAAAGGGAATCTAACTTACCTAGGTAGTAATTAACTTTATATAATAGTAATAATAAAATATAATAAACTACTTTTATTATTTAGTAGAGAAATTCCTTATAAATAATAAGGTTTAGCTAAGCCTATAGTATATTAAAATAAACTAGCTAAGTAAGAAGCTTAACTAAGTTATAGTAAAATATACTATAGTAGCTATTTTAATACCCTTAATAATATACTTAAATATACTTAGAGGTATTTATTTAGTTTTCTATATTAACTTACTAAAGTATATAGTAAATAACCTACTTTTATTATAGATTTAGTGTAACTCTAAGCTAGGCCCCTTAGTAATATAGCTAGGAAATAACCTAGCCCTTATAGAGTTTAAAATAAAGGAAATTCTAGTAGTAAAGAATATAAGAGAATAGAGTTAGCACTATAATATACTAATAAAGTAAGTAAGTTATATATAACTAACTTAGAAACCTCTAAAAAGCATTATTAATACTAAAGCTTTAGCTAAATTTAAATTATATTAAAGTAATTGTTAGTTTTTACTGGGCAGGGTAAATTAAAGTAGTACTGCAAAAAGGGCATGAAAAATGAGGTTAAAAGTTATAGTATGTAGATATCTAGAATCTAGCTGCCTATAGTGTTATAGGTAGAGGTATATATATGTGTAGGGCTATGGGCTATTACATTACCCTATACCCTCCTTAGTGTAGCTAATAGAATAGTATATATTTATTTTAGCTATACTAAGGTTACTCTATAAGGGAGTAATTCTAATACTTATAAATTTTTCTCTTTTTATTAAAAAAGAGAAATTACTTAAAAAGTAACTAAAAAAATATATAAAAAACAAAAATTAAATAAAGTAAATATAAGTAAATCCCTTAGTTAGAAAGAGTAATCCTAATTAGCTAGCTTTATACTAAGTTAATTACTTAACTTAATAACTCTAATTCCTTCTTATTATCTAATGTTTTTAATATTATTTATTTCCTTATTTAATGCTTCCTTTCTTACCTATTCTTTTATATAAATTTAAGCCTTATTCTTATTAATAAATCCTTTTAAGGCCTTATTTAGTATTACCTTTATTATAATATCTATAATATTATTATCCCTATTAATCTATTAAATCTCTATAATTTCTTATCTCTTATATAATTAATAAAGGGCTATAATATTAATTATTAGTCTCTTTTCCTTTATTATACCTAGCTTTATAAGGTATTTATATAGTAAAAAAGAGTTAGTATAGATAATTATTAGGATTAGTAGTATTTATAGCTTCTTAGTAATTATATTTAATATAATGCCTACTATATAGGTAATATTAGCACCTTAGACTATTCTATATAGCTTAGATATAAAAGCACTTTTTATAACTCTTTTACTTTTAGTAGAGCTATATATAATAATATTTCTATAGAGATTAAATTTAGCATTATTACTGCTTTTTTTCTTATTACTAAGGATTATTATAAACCTAATTTATAAACTTAGGTCTTTATTATTTATAAAAAAACTATTAATAAATATATATAATACTACTAATAGAAGGTCTAGTGGGATATATTAGATTCTATAGTTATAATTATTAATTTGCTATTAAATTCTTTTATTAAGGTTATTGTGAGGAGCCTCACAATGCATATGCATCACAGCCTTGCATATACATAACTATTAAGCAACAACCTTATATATAACCTACTATAATAGCTATATATATAACTTACTTATACTTTACTATAAACTATATAGAGTATAGCTATTACTATATATAACTTAGAGAAGGTAAGCTTTAGTTAATATACTATATACCTATTACCTTTACTTAGCTACCCTAGTTCTAATAATTCTAAAGCTTCTTTATAGCTACCTAAAGGTAATATAGTATTAATTACCTAAAGAATAGCTATAGTATTATAGAATAAAAATACTAACTTCTCTATAATAAAGATATCTACTACCCTTATACTAAATACCTATAATTTATTTAAAGAAGTATAGGCTATTAAAGAGTAAATTACTTAGCTATAAGAGCTCTAATAGCTTTAAGCTTAGAAAGAGAATCTTCTCTATATTTTAGGTAGTAATAATCCTAGGGTATTTAAGGGGAAAGCTAGGTAAACCTTAGATACTTTATTTAATAGTAGTAAAGGTAAGGTAAAGGTTAAGAATATTACCCTATTAATATACTTTATAAACCCTTAAAAGCATAAAATATAGATTAATAACCTAACCTATACCTTTAATAAGGTATAATATAAATACTGCTAAGACTATTAAAAGATTTTATTTACTCTTAACTATATATACTAAGCTTATTAGGTAAAATAGGACTATTTTCTTAATAAATAATAGAAGAATTACTAATAAAAACTTAAAAATAACTAGGTAGCTTTCTAAGACTAGACCTTAACCCTACTTAGAGACTTAGCTAATTAAGAGGCCTAAATTGCTATAATAATAGAAAACACTAAGTAATATAAAGACTAAAGCTCTATTAACTTTAGTATTTACCTTAACTTACTAGAGAAATATCTTAAAAGAGCTAATAAAAAAAGCTAGGCTCTCTTATTTTTTACTAAGCTTTAGCCTAATTTATAGAACTATATTAACCTATATATATCTATTATAAGAAAAATATAAGAAAAAGTTATATAGTTAGCCTAGCGCTTCTAGAATATAATACTAGGAAGGTATAAGTAAAAAGCATTTACTTCCTATAAAAATAATACTAAAACCCCCTATACTAACTATAATTAGTTACTAGGAAATACTTTATAGAATAATATAATATTAGTAGTATAACCTCTTATCTTTATACCTAATAATAACTCTATAGGCTAGCTAAGAAAATACTATAACTATAGTAAAATAAAATATATTTACTTTAACTATAATTAACCCTAGAAACCCTACCTTAATAGCTAGGGAAATAA
>SRPZ01000409.1:0-22649 GCA_018360255.1 Claviceps maximensis
GCAAAAAATTATTATTTTAGATTAACTATATAACGTAATAAATGTTGATATAGTTTGTTTTTTTTTAGTGTTTTTACTTCTTAGTCTTTTACTCATTTTCTTTACTTTTTTTTTTTTTTTAAAAAAAGTAAAGAAAATAAGTTATTTTTTTTAGTGCTTACGCCTAAAAATAAAAAAAATGACTAATAAGTAAAAACTATGAAGCGAAGCGGGCGCAAGCATACTTCGTAGAGCCCTGCGTAACGAAGTTCGCAGCACAGCTGCTACAAAATTATCTGTGCTGGCATACTTCTATACTTCGTAAGAAGTATGCCAGCATAATATTTATTATTAATATTTTGTCCTGCTCCTTCCTGCTTCGCTTCTTAGTTTTTGTGCGTAGCTGCGAAGCGCGCCTGACAAAGTATGGCTCTACGAAGTATGCTTGCGCCCATAAAACAGGAGATGCGGCCAACATGCTGGATGGATGCTAGCAAGACTTTAGTTATTTAGCTTAGTAAAAAGTTCATAATTTAGCCTACTATCTATTATAAAAATAAGCAAGCAAGCAAGCAAGCAAGCAAGCAAGCAGCACTCTAGATTTATCTCATATCTAACATATTAACCTTAGGAATAAGTTTATGATAAATAATCTAAAATAACACAAATTATTATTGTTTTGTATAACAGCATTAAGCTTCTTTACCTGCTATTACATAATTATTTATTCCTAATAAAACAACTAAAGATGCTACTGTTATAACATTTATTAAATCTAAGTATACTGAAACAAAACTAAATACAGCTAAGTAGAAACATACTCCTATTAAAATATAAAGAGCGTAATCTGTTACAACACCTTTACTTAAGCTTGATATAGTTTTACTTGTTCTTACTAATAAAACGTTTAATCCGTAAGGACCTACTCATTCTATACTTCCTTTATCTAATACTTTAGTTGTTTGACCCCCTAAGTCTAATACTGTATTAACTATATATTTATTATAAAATAATTCTACTAAGAAACGTTGATTGAAGAAACCAAATACGTAGTAACCTAATCTAGATAATTTGAAGTCAGTTACAGATTTAGGCATAAATTCTGGATAGATTATGGCTAAAGCTGAGAAACCTACTGTAAAGAAGAATGGTAATAATTTGAAGAAAGTAGGTACAGCGAATTCTGTATTTATTAATATTTCATGCATTGGATGTATGAATATACTATTATCAGTAAAAAATCCTGAACCTAATCCTATAAATATATCTTTAGTTAAGAATCCGAAGTATATAGAGAAAATAGCTAATATAACTAATGGTAAGCTTAAGAAGATATCACCTTCATGAGCATTTTTGTAATAATTCACTGGTCCATTAGGATTAGCTAAGAAAGTTAAATATAATACTTTAACAGAATATAATGTAGTAAATATTGCACCTATAGTAGCAATAAAATAAACATTAATACTACTGAAGTGATATTGACCGTAAGCAGATTCTAATATAAAGTCTTTACTGTAGAAACCTGTCATGAATGGGAAAGCTACTAAACTAAGACTAGCTATTAAAATAACTGTGTAAGTTAAAGGTAAGAATGATATTAGTCCACCATATCTTCTTAAATCTTGATTATCTGATACGGCGTGTATAACAGCACCTGCACCTAAGAATAATAATCCTTTATAAAAGGCGTGATTAATTAAGTGGAAAATAGCTATATTATATGAAGATAACCCTATAGCTATAACCATCATACCTAATTGCAAGATTTACTATCATAAATTAATATGACGTAAATTGGACCATTTCTTTATTGATCTAAATATTTTTCTCATTTATCTTTGAATTTAACTCATTCATTAAATTTAACGATATCTTTTTCGCTTTTTTTGTTTAATCTCAATAAATAAAATTGTTTTATTAAATTAACTCTTTTCATTTTTTCTGTTCTTAAAGGATATTTACTAAAATAATTGTCTATTAAGTTAAATAATTCAGCCTTTCTATATACAACATATTTAAATGCTTCTATTTTTGGACTGCTAATATCTACTCTTCCTCCATAGATATGTATTAAAGGTTCTAATAAATACTTATTTTTTTGAGATGCACTTATAAAAACTTGTCCGGATGATTCACTATAATATATTGAACCATCACTATCAATAAATCCACTAAGTCATCCATTATTAAATGTAAGATTGTTTGGATACTTTAATTCTATATTAAATTTTATGCAAAGTTTATTCATTTGTAATAAACGCGTAGGATTTCTAATTAATCCATTTATATCATTTATCAATGCAATTAAACCTGATTTATTTCTTAATTTATATTTAAAAGCATAAGCATTTGAAATTTGTTTTACAGATCCTCCATATTTGTGCTGTATTAAATATAAAACTTTTTTATCTCTAGCATCCATTGTTATTTCACAACTATTATATCCATTTTTAGATAATAAAAAGTAACCATCTCCATCAATTAATCCTGCTAATCATTCTCTGAAAGCAAGATTTTCTGCGCCTCCGACGACTAAACTATTATTATCTATATTTGTAGACATACATCTACTAAATACTAAACAACCTTTATTTTTAAATAGAAGTGATTTAGTAGCTCCGCATATCCTGAAAGGATTAGAATTTATATGATCTTTGTTTATAAAGATATGTTTATCTAAGATAGATAATTTTGATATTAAATTAATTAATTTTAATTCAATAAGGATCAATATCAAACGTATGGCCTCTGAGATTCCTACTAACTTACTAATAATATCCAATTTTCATCTTATTCTGATCAACAACACAGACATAATGCCTGCGAAGCGATACAACCTTATAATGGTAGATGAATTAAAAAACTTGAAATTACAGAGATTATTATATAAATAATCTCGAGCTTTGGTTATCTGCGAATTGGCTATAGTATTTTTATTATATATAGCTTCTACGCATATAGTTTGATGCCTGAATATACTAGAATGAGTAATATATTCTTGAGCCAATTGACTCATTGTAGAATAAGCAATAATTTTTTTAATATCCTGTTGGAATAATCCAATTAAAGAACTAAATACTGTAGTAATAGCACCTAATCATAAACATATTAATAAAACTGTTGAACTGTATTCTATTAAAGGAGATGAACGTATTAATAAGTAAACTCCAGCTGTACATTTGTGTTGGCTATCCTTAACTATAAGGAATAGCGCGCCATAAATTTAGATATGGATCGGACTCTATCTTTAACTTGTAAATTTATTGATATCTTTCGTTAAAAGTTCTATTTTATTTAGGCCTTCTAGCGTAAGATGTTTCTTATTTAATACCATATCATGTATTTTACATCATTTAGTAAATGAAAGAGATTTTTTTGTTTTTAATTTGTACCTAGATAAATAATTTATAATAACCTTAAGTTTAGTAAAAGATGAGCAATGAAACGTTCAACCCTCTCAACTTTTGTCATATCTAACATTTTTTAAATCTAAAGTATCAGTATTTAAAAACAAATCACGGAGTATTTTAATTATATCAAATTCTTTTTGAGAAACTTGGAAGGTTAAATGAGGAGCTCTTCTAAGTTTGGAGGTATTGCAACTCTTAACTCTACCATAAAAACAACCTTCTGCATCTACAAAACCAGATATTCAACCTGAATGCAAACTAGGTTTAACTAACCTATCCTTAAAAGGAAGATCCATATTATATTGTTTGTTATAGGTAGTTAATCATACTCTAAATTGTTCTTTTTTATAATGAGTGCATAAATTACCATTAAAAATATGAATTAATCTAGAAAAATTTTCTTTTGAAGAAACGTAAAAAACTCCGACATTTCTATTTTCCTCCTCTCTCATTAAAATTTGACCAAAACCTAGCTCCTTTTTTATGTAATAAAGAACTTGTATATCTGAAATACTTTGAGTAATATCAAAATAGACTTTACCTTTAGATACAATAAAGGAACCATCTCCCTCGGTAAAACCTATGAATCATTCTAAAAATTGTGTGTTAACTTTTTTTTTTTGCTCTGGTATTAAATTAGAATATTCATTAAATTCATAAGTTATATCACGTATAGTCTCTGAAGATCCCTCGTTATTAAACGACGAGGTTTCCTGCTGATTAACCCCTTTTAGAACAGAAAAATCTCTTCTAAACCACAAGATTTTTTTATTTATCTTATCTAAGAATAAACTTAAAATACAAATAAACTTGATGTAAGGTGATCCCAGCATACAGTGATATCATAATTGATTAACTCACGTTAATCAACGGCTAACTGTAACCATGGTTGCAGCGTGTATTAATGCACTAACTGGAGTAGGCAATAAATGTTGATTTTCATTATGTACTTATTGTACGTATACGATGAAAATACTCAATAACTTACGTTATTGTTCGGACTATATCTTCAATTAATTAATAAGTTTAGATAAAAATTTTATCACTATTTTACCTTCCGCCCCTCTAGCGAAGCATCCTCGTCACCGAGTATCGGGGGCAGAGGGAGTTAGATGTTTTTTATTTTTAACTAATTCATATATTTTTAATCATCTTCTATAAGAGATTAATTTTTTAGTTTTTAAAGGATAATCATTTAAGTAGTCGCTCCATATCCTTCGGATCAGGCGCGCACAAAATTTTAGTTAATTTACCAAAATTAACTACTGTATTATATCCATTATAACTTTTAACATGAGTTATATAGCCATTAATTTTTCCAGCTAAATCTTGACTGAATTCTAAATCATCTTTTTGACTGATAACGTATCTTACAGTTGTTATAGATTGGCCTGTAGATTTAGATATTGAAATAGAAGAAGTAAAACAACCTTCTGCATCTGTAAATCCAGATAATCAGCCATTATTTAAAGTTAATTCTGATTTATCTTCTATACAACTAATGTTTGTTTTATACATTTTATTAAAAGCATTAACTCATAATTTAAACTGTTTTAATTTGTAACTAGTAATAATATTACCGTTAAATATTTGAATTATTTTTTGAATGTTTTTTTTATCTCTAATTCTATAATGATGGGTTTTATTTATTTTGTCTTGCACGGAAACGGATCCAATTCCTAATTATTTTTTTATATAAAATAATATTTGAGCATCTACACTAGATTGTGTAACTTTAAACTCTAAATATCCATCTTTATTTATAATAAAGCTACCATCTCCTTCAGTAAAACCTATAAATCATCATTTAAACTTATTATTTAGATTAATCGCTTCACATATAGTCTCTGAGGATCCTACTAAGGTGTTAAATGCCCTTTGGTTTCCTGCGGATTGTCCCTCTTCTTGGATTTTGCCGAAGTTCAGTAAATGAACAGAGGACCAAGAATTCATATCAGGATGTTCCCGCATACAGTGAAGTTTAAGGAGAGCCCTACTAGATTTGTTGCTTAATTCTTTTAAAGAATCTTTACATATATTATTATTTATAACATTATCTTTTATAACATTACCATCGGTAATGTTATTGTCTAATCTGGCAAAAGTTGATCCTTGTATTTTTTTAGTAGCGAAGCAGCGAACTACGTACGGATCCTTTAGGATACAGAAGCACCCTAATTTATATAACATTTCAGGTATAACATACGATTGAACTAAAGATATTAAAGTGTCCATACTTAATTTACTTATATTAATACGTCATTTTATAGCCCCATCCGGGTTAGTTCGTTTATTTATAGTAGATTTAATATCAAAATTTTTTTCCAATATATCAATTAATCTTAGTACTTCTTCTTTAGTGAAATTATCTGTACATAATTTAGTACTACCATTAGTAAAATAACCATCTCCCATAACACCACCTGCCCATACCTTATTACTTATAGCTTGTTTGAAAATCGAGTAAAAGAATGAAACTCTCTTCGTATAGTTTTAACTAAATATCTTTTTTTAATAAGTCTAGGGTTTACTCCTTCCTTTTGACTTCTTTCTGCTAGTAGAATTGTACGATGTACACATCCTATTCTTTCCGCAGCTTGTCTTATAGAAAAGTAGGTCGAAACTTCATTAGTTTTTGTGCGCGCCTGATCCGAAGGATATGGAGCGACTAAAATTTCAACTGACACTCCCTTAGATTTATTATATTCACTCAAACGTTGTCTAGATTTCTCTCTCTGCTCTGCACTAGAATTATGATTTTTTAAATGATCTAGAACTTTGGTTTTTTGTTCTTCGGTTCAATTAAATCTACTATCTCTCATTTTAACTAAAGTATTTTCAGTATGAAGATAACCTAAACTTGAACCAGCAACCTTTAAAAGATTATATTCCGGTTTACAAATATCAAGATAATATTGTTCTCTTAATATTGTATCTGAACGATCACAATACTCAATAATCTCTAAAGAAAAATTACTGTAACCGTATTTTATTAGAGCTTTACTAATTAACATTTTACTTGTACTTATATAGTTTAGATTAAAGTAATTTCCTAATCTTTTGTGCGTAGCGACTAAATTTATACTACTACCGATATAAGTTTTCCCGTTAACATTATTTCTTCAACGATATACACCCGATTTACCTTTATTTTCTGATACAGCTTGTAATTTAAAAATATCTGCATTTTCATATCTTTTTATTGAAGGTAAAGTAGAGTATGCTCTAACACCTTTAAAAAATAAAACAGATTTAGAAGATTTAAAGTGAGCTAATCCAATCGGAGTTAATAAATATTCCAAATTATTAGGTAAAACTTTTATAAATTTACCTTCTATTTCTTTATATCAAAGTGAATGTTAATTAGTAATAGCCGATAAACGTTTAGTTGAAAATCAATACTGAAGAGGTTGTTGACCTTTGGCCCAAGGAGTAGGGTTAGATGTAGTACAAATAGGACCTAATACATTAAATTTTAAATAATTAACATAGTGTAAAATTGTAGCTGCAAATGTAAACTCCAACCTACCATTAATTAAAGGTTTATTTATAGGATCACAAGAAATATGCCCATCTCCTAGTAACTCTCCAGTAATTACTTCTCAAACTGTATTAGGTATTAAAAATTTAAATAATTCATGTTTAGAAAGTTCAATTGAACTAAAAATTCATTTATTATTTAAGATCTTTTCACTGTCTAAATAAGATCTAACAGTATTACGAGAAATTTTTAAAGTATTAGCACACGGAGTGTGCGTAACAGTACTACGACTCGAGTAGTTTCTAAACACATATCTTTTTTTATAGGGTTTATGGGATTTTACCCTTAGTCTCCTACTTATAATCGAATTACTAATGTTTAAAGATTCGGCTGCTTTTCTAGCTGAATCATATTGATTCGTTTTTCCTGTTTCAAGATCTAGAACAGTAACCGGGGTTGCATTTGGTTGATTTAAGCTGTTTACATTCCCTTTAAAAAAAACGGATAATTTATTTTTAGTTTCCTCAGAATGCTGAAATCCTCTTAATGAACCGGCTATCTTTAATATGTTATATTTAGGTTTTAACAAATTTAAATAATACTGTTCTCTTTCTATAACAATAGATATATCACAATACTCCAATATTTCTACCTCTGTCCATTTATTATTCTATAAGAATAATAAATTAAAAAACGGGCGAAGCACCTCGGTGAGAGGATGCTTCGCTAGAGGGACTGAAAATTGCGAATACCCATATTTAGATAAAGCAGCACATATTGGCAATTTATTCCTTCTCAATAAGTGGTTAATATTAAAATATTCTTTAAATCTACGCCTTATATCTATAGAAGAACCCACGTAAAATTTATTATTATTTAAATTACGAATTAAATAAACACCGGGTTTTCCTTTGTTTTCCTCTAATATTAATAATTTTTGAGTATCCATGTTTTCATATTTTTTTACGGCTGGCTTTGCATCGGCGGAGCCATCATATAAATAATGAGAAGTAGTTGAATACGCTCTAATTAAACCCAAAGAAGTTTTAAAAGGAGCAGAGTTAACTAAACAACTTTTTACTTGAGCTTTTTCTGCGTAGCCTAAATTAGTTAGATCATATACTCATATAAAAGATTTTCTGTTTGTATGAATACCTCTTGCTTTAAATAGACTGTTATTAACTTTTGCCTTGTTATAGTTATATGTATTATATGTAATAATGTTAAAATATTTATCTATAATGCTTATGTAAATATCTTGAATTAAGCTTACAATTTTTTTTTCAACCCTCCCGAAGCTTACGGCATATGTATTGATTAAGAATAAAAAAATACTTCGTATATACCTGTCAAATTAATAAAGCTTCCGACTGTACATTCAGCAGCATTTCAGCCACCCCGTGGTGACCCAGTCTGTAGCGATATATTAAAATACCGACGGTCTTGACTACGAAACATCTTGACCGTTTTCACCTCAGTAGCGTTTAAGTCCAAAAGTGTTTGGATTTTCCATACATCTTTAAAATATATTTGGTTTAATCCTTGCTATATTTCTAATATGGTTCTATGGTCGAACTTTAGACGTTCAACAGATAATTCACAAACTGCTAAAAAAAAATTAATATTATTTTAATCTTAAAAAAATGGGTAGGCGGAGGCTAGCAAAGCGATAAAAACTAAAAAAAACCCAAATATATTTAGGGCGCGCGAGTTCTTATCTTCTAAGGGCGGTTTCACCAGCCGTAATACTAAAAAGTAAAAACAGGGCGCAAAAACCTACCCAAACCCTGCCCACCCACCCCCCCCCCCCCTTTCATAAAAATAATAATAAAGATAACACTAATAAATATTATTTTATATGTATTTTCACAAAGAAAATATAATGTGAAAATTGCTGCTGCAAAAATTTTGTCCTTCGCTAGCTTCGCTAGAAAAGGCCGCCTCCTTGGAAAAGAAGAGAAGAGAAGCTGGCCGTGCTACAAAGAGATGTTCATAATACAACCTATCATCTCCCGCCTTAGCATTGATCACTAAGATAGTTGGAAAAAAAAGATTAAGTATACTTGAAGTATAAAATTATTGCAATTTATTTCTATTAACGAACTCTTTTGGTATTCATCCCCCCCTTAATTATACGGATTTTTTCTAATCCATCTTCAGTTAGATGAAGACCATCCTTCATATAATGTGCTACTATGCGTCAATCATCAAAGTCTAATTTCTTTGATCCTTGAAGGGAGTAGTTATTAAAGAATGGCATTAATTTCTCTAAGATATCTTCAAGTTTATTTACAACTAAAGCTATCTCAGTAGGACGAGTAGAACTTGAGTCTATTCTTCCACAATTTAAATATTGAAGAATATTTTTTAATAGAGCTAAATCACGAGAATGCTGGGCTATAGAAAAATTTAATCTAACTTGGTGTCTATGGTCAGGTCTCTTCGAGATATGGATATAAAAACAACCCTCCCCTTCAATGAAACCTGCTAACCATTTAGGGTTAACATCATTACTTGATTTAACACTAGGTCTAACAACAGGTACCGTATTAGGGAAAGCAGTTTTTAGTCCTAGAGATAGCCCTAAATTCATTCCTGCTCTAATATTCACAAATTTTTTAAGGCCTTCTGCTGTCTTATTAAGTTTTAAATTTAATAAGTCAATACCTAATTTAAAAAGCTCAAAATCTGCTTGTTTTTGAGTTTGCAATGGATATTTCTTAAAGTGAGGAATTAAAACGTTCACAATATCTTTAACAGAACGGATTTGTAGTTGGACAATACTTCCGCTACTAGTGATAGTTCCTACACCAAAGAAAGATTTTAGACTTTCCAAGATAGCTTGATCTCTTTTGTCTAAAGCCAAACGAAATCCAGGATTAATTGCTCAACCTATTGGCCTACTAGCTCTTTTAATAATACCAAGATGGAAACAACCTTCAGCATCAATAAGTCCAGTCACCCACTCAGGAGATAGATGGCGAGAATAAGGTTTATTTCCATTAATTCCTTTTGCACAAGATAATTGCGAAAAAACTGTTCTTTGACCATTTGCGACTTTTAAGGGAATCGCCATAGGTAATCATATGTGAAGCAAATTTTGGACTATATCTTTAAATAGAAGAATTATTAGTTAATCTATCTATTTACTTTGAGTGTCTAAGTTTTAGATAGCCGGCTCGCTAAGCAAGCAAGCAAGCAAGCAAGCAAGCAAGCAAGCAAGCAAGCAAGCCAGTACGAAGTACAGCCAGCCAGCCGGTGTAATATTCTATCTTAATTAAACTCAGGAGTGAAAAAAACTCAGTCTCTGAGGGTTTTGTAAATAAATAATTTAGAGTTTTATAGATTTACGTAAAGAATTAATTAAACTCGCTTTTGTTTTGATTGAATTATAATGTGCTATATCTAAAGGAGAATCTTGATTAGTTCGTATATTATATATTTCTAATCATTTCTCTAATGATTTTTCTTTTACAGAATATAATTTATGATTTCTTAGATATTCTAATAATATATTGAGCTTTTTGAAGTTTATAACAAGTCTATCATTCTTTTTAAGTTTTTCAGTGTAACCATTTAACAATAAACTCAAACTCATAAATTCCGCTTCCGCATCTTTTTGGCTTAAGACAAATCTTTGTATAATCTTAGTTTTTGTGGCGCAAGCTACCGAAACCAAAAAAGAACCTTCTGCATCAATAAACCCAGCTAATCAATTATCAGATAAACTAGGTTTGAATTCAGTTTTTAATATCTCTATTGCTAAGTTATTTTTTTTGTTATAATTATTAACTCAATTTGCAAATAATAATTTTCGCTTATTTAGATAAAGATTACCATTAAATATATTTATCAAATTATATACTTCCTTTTTAGCTTTTACAATAAAAATACAACTATTCTTGTTAATATATACATTACCCATGTTTAATTCTGTTTTAATTTTATATAACAAAGGTAAATCAACTAAATGTAAATGTATAGAAAACAAGCTTTTTCCATTTGTTATAACAAAAGAACCATCTCCTTCCGTAAAACCTATAAATCATTCTAAAAATTTTTCATCGTATTTATTTACTCCCTGCTGATTAATCCCGTGTCTTTGAGATTTTTCCGGATTAACATTATGAATTAAACCTACGGACTCTAAAGTATTTGAGATTTTTCCAGCAAATATCAAAGTTCAAAAGAAAAAAGAGTCATATCTTTGTTTCTTAAGGGCCTTCATTAGACCTACTTGTGAGCTTTTAGCCATAGCACCTATTAATAAACAAATACCTATTATTGTTATAACATTTTCGTTAATGTAAGGAGCAACTGAGAATACTGTACTATAATCTAAATTCGAAACATAGAACTTTTCAGTTCTAACTGGACTATCTCTTCACCCTTAAGGGGTATAACGTGTAGTCTCTGAGGAACCCTTAAATAATAAAAGATTATTTTTTTTTAGTTTCCTGCGGATTGTCCATTTTCATCCTATCGTTAGTTTTAGCTTGCTCCTTACTTCTAGGCGAAGCACCCATGCTTACGAAGTATGCACGGGTTAGAAGCACAGGAAGCACACAACTTTAGAAATCTATTCTTTTTAATTTTTAAGTTTTGTGTACACAGTTATATATAAAAGTTTTCACAATAATCTATAAAAAGACTTTAGGAGTTTCCCGCATATAGTTATATAATAAGAGAGACATTACTGTCTCCCACGGCAATTTATTTAAATTGTAAAAAATTCAAGTGTGAAAAATCAAATACTTTTTTCTTAGTGTTAAACTCATTTTTAATAGCTTTTATTCTTTCTAACTTCTCTTTATTTAAAGATCCTCTGTGTAGATCTTGAACAAGACATCAATCTTTATATGCTAGATGTTTAGAAGAATACAAAGGGTAATTTTCGGCGCTAGCTCTAAATACGAAGTATTTCATGGCTTCTTGAATTATGAGCCACAACTGCAAAAGCGTAAAATACTTTATCTTCTGTTTTTCTAGTTCTAGTGTATAAATTTACGGTAAAAAATCCAGCTATCTCACTCATAATATTAAAAAAGCTAGATCCACCTTGTTCTAAAGTAACCTCTCTCTGCGTAGCCGTAATTTTGTTTTACTTCTATACGAAAAGAAGTTTGAACACTTGTTCTTAAAAATACCCCATTTTTCTTACGATCAGGCAAGCTAGTGTTTAAATAATTATTCTTTTTTTTGCCTTTTTTAAGTTTTGGGCGCAAGCTCGTAAAACTTAAAAAAGTAAAAACTGCGTAGCGCTACCGACCACTATTTTCAATCTTTAGTGTATTAGATTTAGCTGTTAGATTAGTTATTATATCTTTTCATTTTGTTTTTAATTATAAGAAGATTAGAAAGTCCTTCTTCAGTAAGATGTGACTTAACTTTTACTATTTCTAAGGCTTCACATCAATCAAGGTAATCTTGATGTTTTACGAGCCGAACTTCGTACGGCTACTAAAATTTTATGTTTAGAAAAGAAAGGATTAATTTTATTAACAATATCCGAGAATTTCTGTACACGGTAGTTAGCCGAAGAAATCTCTAGATAAACATTCCCACGGCGCGAGCTCCAAAATAAGAAATTAAACTTTTCATTAACATCTCTCGCTTGCGCACCGAATATGTTGAGTAAGTTTATAAATTAACTGAATTTGGTATCCTTTCCGGTCACTCCGTTTACGAACTTCTAAATAAAAACAACCTTCGGCTGTAGTGTGCGAAGCTCCCCTGCAATCCACTCAGGATCTGTAATTTTTATATTAACAGTTGGGCGCAAGCTCTTAATTCAACAGGTTTAATATTAGGTAAATTACTTTTCAAGGAATCGGGTAGCCCTAAATTCATTGAAGCTTTTATTGCAACTAACTCCTCTAAGCCTTTAGTTAATAAATGTTCTTTTCGCTGGATTATTTCTAATGCTTTTTTAAATAATAGGAAATTTACCGATTTAGTTGTTATTAAAGGGTGCTGCTCAAAGTGAGCTACGATTTTTTCTAAATCTTTAAATGATTGTACCTTAAATTCTATAGCCTCATCACCTTTTAAGTAGATACTACCTACACCAAAATATGCTTTTATTGCTTTTAATATAGCTTCGTCTCTAAGGTGAAGACAAATCTGAAACACCGCTTTGACTGAGTAACCTGTACGGTAAGATTTATTTTTGGATATATCTAATCTAAAGTTACCCTCTCCGTCTACAAATCCTGTTATTCAAGCTGGGTGTTTTTTAAGATATTCTAAAATATTTTCTCAATTTTCTTCAGTATATAATCTTTTATTTAATGCACAAGTAGAAAACATTTTTTTCTCTGTAGAGTGATATGTTAGCTTAGAAGGATAAAATTTTTGATTTTCATCTAACAACTTTGCTACTCTAACCACGAAGCTTCTATTTATTTTTTTTGTTTTTATTTCTTTTAACTTATTATAATCCTTATTAACATCTAATAATCTAGCAGTTTTTCAATCTAAAAAATACACAGCTTTACTGCCTAATAGAGAAAATTTATCGTAATATTCTGTAATTATTTTTAAACTATATGAACTAAGTCCAATAATAGAGAAAACAAATTTTATATTATTACCTTGAATTAATTTAGTACTAAATTTAGTTTTAAAAAATTCACTAATTAAGGCAAATATTCTAAAATAGCCACTACTAATCTTAAGGTATTCGTTTTCTTCCTTGTTGAGTATAGTTAAGTTAAACTTAAGATTTATGTAAAATCTTACTGTTCTTTTTGAAAGAGTTATACCGAAACACCCTGATCCTTTAGGGGATGAGGCGTCTGTAAATCCGGCTAATCAACTATTACTATCTAAAGAAGAATAATCTAAACCTAATAACGGTATAGAGCTACTATCTTTTTCATTTATTCAACGAATAGCTCTATGTAGTGCTTCTATTTTAGGTGTACGCATGTGACCATTAATTATATTTATTATTTTTAATACTTCTTGTTTAGCCAAAATTTGTAATAATACATGACCTGCACTAGATCTATCGATTATTTTACCTACTTTTAATTCAGTAGATAATTTATCAGCTAAAGGTTTATCGTTAATATTAAAAGCAATAATAATCTTCGGTCTATACTCTTTTTTTTGTGTATTTTTATCATGGACAGCTATGTGTCCATCACCTTCTATTAACCCTGCTAAATAAGGAGCAAGGGATGAGTTAGAATACTTTCTAACTTGAGTACAAGATATGGGATTAATGTGAGAAATACAAGCATGCTGCACACCTAAAATATTTATTTTTGGGGGCGCTAGCTCGCCTCTTTGAGTATTACTCAAAGAGCATTGAGTTAATGAACTAAATATTTGATTTTTGTGCGTAGCTATGAAAATTTGACAATTTTTTCTCTTACCTAAAGATCATAATAATATAAACATTCCAATTGTTAAGAAAGCATCACCTACTCTATTTGTTAAGAATGCAGATAATGAACTTTGATTAGCTGCAATTCTAGTGAATCAGAAACTAACTAAAAGGTATGAACAAACTCCAACCAAATCTTAAAAGTATATACTTGTTAAGAGTTAATATATACTTCCTGTACTTTATAACCTAATTGGATTTACATAAAGCCCTGGTATATTTAAGATATCTTAAATATAAAGACTCCGACTGTGCATTAAGCAGCATTTCAGCCACCCACCGTTGAACCAGTCTGTCGCGGTCAATAAAATAACCGACGATCTTTAAATTAACTCTATTTATTTGACCGTTTTAAACGATATTGCTAGTAATAATTTAAACTTGTAAAATTTTACAATATTTATAGTATATTTTCTATTTTATTATTTGATATACTTTATTACTAACTATGACTAAATTTATACTTTATACAACATAGATTTATGCATGTATGGGCCTACAATATCTATTAACTTTATTTTTTGTGCTACGCAGTACCGGTATATATATAACTCATTGATCTTGTACTTTCTCTTCTAATCTAGTTCTTAACTCAAAATTTTTATTTATGCGCAAGCTACTGTTTGAATATATTCAACATCTTGTTTATTAAAAGATCTAGTATGAAGAATAGTCTGATTATGTACAGATTTACCTCCATCGTCCATGATTCAATAAGCTAAACCTCTAGCTGTTAGTAATTCATGCGAAGCACTAAATTTCTTGGCACTATTTTTACGTGCGAAGCTCATCTTTATAAAATAATTCATAATAATAATTTAAACAAGGCATAGCTAAAGTTCTAAAATATAGCGATTGAGTGTTATTACCACTCTTTTTGTTTTTTCTTGTTAATAAAGTAGGCTCCATTGCAGTTAAAGCTTCTAATAAATCATATAAACTTTTTAAATATTCACTTTTTTCAGGATAAGACTGCTCTATTCTAATTCTTGCATTGTGAGTAGATTTAACTCTTTCTAGGCGGAGCTTGCGCCCTCCCCATCACCTAAGATTATACCTATTAATCCTTCTTTTTGTATGCGCGCCTGATCCGGAGGATATCGAAGTTCGGAGCGACTGTTAGTTGATAATCTTTTTTGTATTTAGCTGAATACTTTATGTCTTTAACACTACCTCTGTCCCCGATACTCGGTGACGAGGATGCTTCGCTAGAGGGGGTAGAATAATGTTTCACACTATTTTGTGTTAATAAAGAACTTTTGCTTAAGCCCAATACTGAATTATTTCACATAGTTAATTTATTATGCGGATCTTTTAATTTATATTCTAAAGAAGAAGATAGATAAGGCTTTACTATATCACTGAAATTGTTAGAACTTTTATTTTCAATATAAAAAGCAATTTTACCTTTACTTTCTAATTTATATGATGTATCTATATTATATTTATCTTTTAATATTTGAATTATATAACATATGTTTTCACTATCTAAGTAAAAACTTTGGCTACTTGATAAATATAACTTATCTGTATTATCTAAATACCATGTACTAAGACATAAAGGAGTCAAATACTCTTTTAAATTTATAGGTAAAGTTTTTTTATTATATTTATAGAACATATCGTATAATCATTCAATCTGTGTTAAATAGTAACTTTCTTGTTTTCAATAATATATTTCTTTATTATTTTTAGATATTACTTTTCTTAAAACAGGTTTTGTTGATTTACGGCGAAGCCACCCTATATTAATTAAATGATTATAAAATTTCATTAAATACTCTATATTTGCACTACATTTTATAAACACAAATTTAACACCTTTTTCATTCTTTACTAAATAAGAATTACCTAATAGAGATCCTATTAGTAAACAAGTATTATCTTTATTGTTTATATTTGATATGCTTCTAATTTTAGTAGGCGTAACGAAGTTCGCCTCGTGATGCTGCGCTTTGGTTGATTTATATAAATTTAGTCATTTAAGGCTATAGATGTAACCTTCTCAACCAACAAACATAACTAAATAATTGTTACCTGTTACTAATATGATCATCATAAAAGTGAACAAACTTAAGTAACTAAAGAATCTTTGACTGTGCTTAATTGTTAAATTTATCTTACAATTGGTTTATTTTATCGCTCTTTTTAGTTTCACTTTTTAAACTTTTTGTTTTAATAATATTAAAACAAGAAAAGGTTACCTTTTTTTTTATTAAAAAAAAAGTTAAAGGAAAAATGATTAAAAAAAGTTAAACTAAAAAGTAGAAACAAGCGAAGCTGAAGAAGCTAGCATGCGAGCCTTCTACGCAGAAAAAATTTTTCTGCTGTGAATTTATAACAAAGGTTATTTAATTTGAAATTCTCTACCTGTATTCATACCTGCCTTAATTTCTCTGATTGAGACTATACCTTCAGCTGTAAGGTGGGAACGATTAAGCATTAAATTATGAATTTTACACCAATCGAGGTAATCATAAAGTTTTATACCTATTATAGGGTTTTGTGCGTAGCCTAAAAAGAGGTATTATTATTTTAGTAATATCCGAAAAATCGACTATTGATAAACTAATCGCAGACTTACCACTATATTTATATATTTTACCTGACCCTAGATATTCTACTATTTGCTCCATTAATTGAAGATCCCTAATATGTTGAGATATTCTAAATCTTAATTGTACCCGAGTACCTTGTTTACTTTTTGGCATACGTACATCGAAATTACCCTCAGCACTAACAAAACCCGAAATTCATCGCTTGCTTTTATTTTTATAGCTATAGCTATAAAAATAATAAGAGAATTCAATTTTATATTATTATAATTAATGATAGGTCTTTCAGCTGGAATATAACCTTCAAATTCTGACTTTAACATATCAGATAAACCTAAATTCATCGATGCTTTTATATTTATTAATTGCTTTAAACCATATAAGTTAAGATGATGTTTAGCATTAACAAGTTTAACTGCCTGTTTAAATAATAATAAATCAGAAGCTTTTTGACCCTTGGCGAACGAAGTTACGCACTGCTATGCCGCAACTTCGTTCGCGAAAGGGTGAATAATGGGTATTTATCGAAATGTAAAACAAGTTTATTTAAGAGCTTGCGCCTCAATTGAATCAATAGAATAATTAACTATTTCACGATTTCGAGCTAAATGTATAGAACCTATACCACCTAGATATTGTCGTAATTGATATAATAAATTAAGATCTTTTGTATGTAGACCGATTTGAAATTTTAATTGAACACGTCGGCGCAAGCTCCTAATTTACGAATAGAATTCTTATCGATTATTATACTAAATGAACCTTCACCGTCTATTAAACCAGATCAAATACCAGGATGAATTAATTCTGAAGTAGAATTAAAGGGTGCTTCGCTCGAAAATTTTCTTAAACCGAATTGATTAGATGGGATTTTAACACAAGGGTTTAAATCTAAACCGAGTAGCTTACGCATACCTCTATTTCTTTCGAAAACTTGAAGAGTACATCTTAAATGTGATAAATTTGAGCTTGTTGGTTTACACACAACGAAGCTGCAGCTATCACCACATCAACTACCGTATACTCGTTGCTCTTTTACAGTAATATAAAGCTTGTACTTACCTATTACTGATTTAGATCCGCGATTGTCCATTTTGTTTTCACAAATCTTAAGACTTGTTACCATACCTGAGTAATTACTTCAGCCACTTAGAGTTTTTCAACTATAGTTTGGTATCTTAAGCTTTAGGAGTTCCCCGGAGTTTGGCAGTTTTTCCCCACTACTACGTATTCCCCTTACGTAACCTCGAGGATCATAGTTCATATAACCTATAGAATAAAAATGAACTAGAGTACTAATCACTAATACAGGTATTAACATTGAACAACCTTAGTTAACCTGGCCTCAATGTCACCTCTACACAGAGGAATAGACATTAAGAGTAGTTTTCTACTTAGGAGTTTATTGCCTTTGCGGTAAGGCTATCCACTATGCGTAGTGTTTTTTCGATAAATAATTCCTCCCTACGATATCGCACTCGTTCTAAGGTCCGACTGTACATTCGGACAGACATTTCAGCCTAGCCCCGGTGAACCAGTCTGTAGCGACATTTATAACTGCCGACGGTCTTTAAGTATATTCTTATTAACCGTTTTCACCTATTTATATAAGCATAGAATTGTTTGATTATAATCTTACTCAATTCCTATTAATTATACCCTAGCCTTAATACAACACGGCTATTTATATTACTTCATTAATATAACAAATCTATCCCAATTTGTTGATATTAATTCAGCTACGTTGGGTACCAGCCTTATGGCTGAATGTTTATTCCTAGATCCATATGATAACCTCCTTCATTAAGCTCTTATTTTATAGGTAGAAGTATGCAGGCCTTATGCGTTCTTAAAGAACAATAAAAAGGGTAAAGGATCGCAGCCTGCATACTTCTATACTACTTACGTAGTATAGTAGTATAGAAGTAAACTTACAAAAAAAAAAAAAATAAAAGCAAGCTCCAAAGGGATGCATACTACGTCAGGAGCACAAAATTACGAAAGTGCTAGATTAAGAAGCTAGCAAAGGGTCGAAAAAAAACACACGTACTCTTTTAATTTTATGTTTTTTAATTTCTATGTACTCGCCTTTTAAGTCTTCATTCTCTAAGTATTTACTTAAAGTGTCAGGGTATAATCCGACAACTGAAGCAGCTTCGCTTAAAGAATTAGCCAAGCAAATACCACCATCTGGTTCACATATTTCATATACACAAGAAACTAGTTTCGGTAGTACTTTTTTTGTCCCACGATCTATCACTCTTCCGTCTAAAATACGTTCAACAGTAGGTGCAGCATATAATAGTTTTTCTATCTCTTCTTGAGTTAAATTTACAACTACCCCTTTATATGTTGACAATCTAAAATTATTCATTGTATAGGATAATTTTAAGATTAAGGCTCTTATATCTTCTTTCCTGTGCGCCCCTAGATATATAGCATTACAAATAATTTTAAAATCCTTAAAATCTATACCTTTCTTGGTTAAAAATTCCATATTCGCAAAGAAAGGTACCAAATAATTATTTAAAACATTAATGTTTTTTATAATAAGTGTTACGCTACTTTTACTATTGGCATTTCTAGCCTTTACTTCACCTACTGTTATAATTGAGGAGTTTTTCAACTTATATGCAGAATATGCGTCAAAACCTAGAGAATTTTCTAAAAATTCCTTTATTTTCACAAATAGCGGTAGTTGTACTCCGGTGTTTTCAAGGGAAAAAACTGGAATTAAATTATCTCTTCTTAAAAAAAAAGACCCATCTCCTTCTATGAACCCTACCAGTCAACTTTTAGTTATGACAATTTCAGAATTTTTTGGCCTATCAAAATTTAAACGATTAGAGTTCATTTTATTTTTTAACTCTAAAATTGTATCTTTTAGCATATAAGGTTTTAAATCTTTATCTCTATTCAAATAAATATGGAAAGCTTTCTTAAAATCTAAATAATCTAGATATTTAGTAGTATTTAAATTATATTTATCGAATATATCCATTAATAAAGCAATCCCTTTTAGGTCTGTAACATTAAATATACATTCATCTTTATAAAGACGAACTCCTCCGATACCTAATCTGTCTTTAATATCTCTTAAAACCTTTTCGTCATCTTTATGTAATCCTATCTTAAACAAGAATGAAAAACTAGAGATAGTCAATTTATCTTTTTTAAATTGACTATTTATCAAGAAATTCCCTTCAGCGTCAGTGAATCCAACAAATCATTGTAGAAACTCTGAGTTTAGAGTATCTGGCTCAGGTAGGCTTTGCTTTATCTTACTAATAGTTGAATAATACCTTGTTTTACTAAAGGAATGCTGCTTCGCAGCCGGAAATACTTTTAATACATATGAATTAAAAGGAAAGGGTAAATAAGCAGGGTTAGCTTTAGTCTTAACTAAGCTTCCTTTTATGCATACTAATAATTTTGGAATAAACATCTTCTTATACAGTTGGATTAAAACCAACACAGCTTCTATCTCTATTAAGATAGCCGCGGAATAAACTGTTAAACTATCAAATTGGAAATTTCATACCATGTTAAATGATTCACTATCTAATCAATTGAATAAAGTTATAGAAACTGGATTGTTACTAAATCCTATTTCAAAGAAACCGATAACGGCTAATACTGTAGTTCCCAATATACTTGAACAACCTATTATACGACTACCTGTCACACCGACTTTTCTACCAAAAAATCCGGAAACTATAGACCCTAATAAAGGTAATATAATAATACTTAAATACATTATTTATATTCTATTGCGATACTTCCTCTTCGTTTTTCCCCTTTGCCTTAGGAATATAATTCCCTTAGGCGGGCTGGGTATTACCATAACCTTTCAGTTATGCCTGACTATACCTTAAGCAAATAATTATACATAATTATTCACCAATCTCCATTTAGTCGATGAACTGCATACCTATTAATAATTGGCACTTGGCTGCGGATTTTCTATTTCATTTCTTCATACAAATCGTTTTTACCTAACAACGAGTCATTACCTGTTCCATCAATTACATTACTGCATTAACTTGGTAGATTTGTCTTTAAGAATTTCCCGCAATTTGAAGATTTTGCCTTATGAAAAATTAAGACTAGGCGAAGGTTCACTTCACCTGGACCAATGTTCTTCTAGCCCCTTAAACTAATTATTAATATATAGATAATTATTTTATAATTTTATTTTAGCCCTTTATAATAAATAATAGCAAGCTAAAGCTCTTGTACGAAGTTCGCGGGCGAGCTTGCAATTATTTTTGTGTTTTTACTTCTTAGTAGCAAAACCAGGCGCAAGCTCCATATCCCGTTGGGGAAGCGAAGCTCCTTCCGATTTTTTTTTATATAATAAAAAAAAATACCGAAGTTCGGGGAGGAGCTTCGCTTCCGCCCACCCACACTTTTAGTAGCCTGATCCGTATCCGGAGGGTGCTTCGCCGGATATCGAAGTTCGGCTCCGCAAGCCGGGCTTGCTGATACTTTAGGATATCGAAGTTCGCCCTTGATTTTTTGTAGCCTGATCCGGAGGATATGGTGCTTCGCGATTTTTTTTTATATAATAAAAAAAAATACCGATTTTTTTTTATATAATAAAAAAAAATACCGCGGGATTTATACCACCGGAGGCATGGAGGAAGCGAAGCTCCTTCCTGATCCGGAGGATATCGAAGTTCGCCTGCGTTATTTTTTTTTATTATATAAAAAAAAATCGCTAGCATGGAGGAAGCGAAGCTCCTTCCTCCAAGCATGCTCTGCTATAAAAAATAATCGCGAGCGGAGGAGCTTCGCTCGCGCAAGCATACTTCGTAGGGCTCTACGAAGTATGCTTGCGCCCTCCTAAGAAGCGCAGCGGCCGGAGGCTCGCGTAGCTGCGTACGAAGTTCGCGCGCTGCGCTATAAAGGCCCTCTTCGCGCTGCTGGGCGCTAAATTTTTAGTTGCAAAACCAGGCGCAAGCTCCGCCCTACGAAGTTCGGCGACTTCGTTGCGAAGCGAGGCTGCGCCTACGCAAGCTCTAAAAAAAAATAAAGTACGAAGTTAGGGCTCCCGCCTAAGAGGCAGAGCCTTTATTTGGTTAGTAACCCGAACTTCGTTAGGGATCAGGAGGGCGAACTTCTGTGCTTCTGATCCCGTAACGAAGTTCGGTATATAGAAGCACACGCCTACTAAAAAATTAAAGGCTCCCCCCCTCCTATAAAAGGGCTAAAATTATATTATTTTTATCATAATTAGCTTTAACTAAAGCTGTATAATTAGTTATAGAAGAATCTTTTAGTCTATAAAAGGCTACTAAAATCGCCAAACCTAAAGCAGATTCTGCACCGGCAACTACTATAATGTATATAGCATATGTTTGCCCTATTATATCATCAAGATTAATAGAACTTATTAATATTAGGAATGTTATAGATAATAGCATTATTTCTATTGAAATAAGCATTAATATTATATTTTTTCTATTAAATACGAACCCTAAAATCCCTATTAAAAAAAGTACTAAAGTTAAACTCATTTTTTTTTAATTAAATATTTAAACAAATTATTCTACCTCTAGCCTTCCTAGCTTTTTACTGATCCTGATCCATAGGATATGGATATGGATATGGATAAGGATATGGATAAGCAAGATACACTCAAGCTCTTATTATATAGCCGGGGCGAAGCACCCGGGGGGGTGCTTCGCTTCCACCCGGCTGCTTTTTTTTAGAGCTTGCGCCGTAGCTAAAGCTACTACAAAATATGCGCTGCTTAGCTTCTTAGTTTTTACTACGAAGTCGCGCAAGCTCGAAGTATGCAAGCTCGAAGTATGCAAGCTCGAAGT
>SRPZ01000041.1:0-25000 GCA_018360255.1 Claviceps maximensis
CCCCCCCCCCCCCCCCCCCCCCCCTTCTTCTTCTCAGACACTGACAGCGGGAGCCATTACGACATCATGCAGGTGCTCCTGCCTGTCTACGACTTGACCTGTGCGCACGGGGTGCCGCTGGAATCAAAGTGTAATTTCGAATTCACGAATGAATTAGATTTTACCTCTTAGCATTGAATAACAAATAATAGCGTACAGGCCACGAGGTATTCATCACGAATCGGCGATTAGTTTGCTGCTCTTTAAACACTCATATTACAATCAAAGCCTAGAGTCAACTGAAGCACTGGCGGGACGGGATGCTCAGTCAATACTCCGCCCTCATTCGTTACAGGGTGTAATTGCATCGATTATGGGGGATCCATACTGTATGTGTACCGGACTCGATGATGACGGTGTTTATGTGCATACTTACACTATGTATGTATGCATGTATATGTAAGACTCCTAGTGGTTGATGGAGCACTCCGACGGCCACTCCATTTCACGTGTCTGACGAGAGACTTGGACAAGAAGCGAAGCCTTGTCAAGCAATGACAGACAATTCGACAACGGGCCCGCGCCACACCACATGTTTCCTTACCTGCTTCGGTCTGTCAATCGCGTTGGAGGTCTGGACGTTGCCGCTAGTAGGACGAGGCACGGCGACTGACTGAGTCCCTGGCGTTATAGAGCCGCCTATTTTCTAGTTGCCGGCATGATGACCATGAATCAGCAGCTGCGGACGAAGGGATCTAACCCTACATTTGGAGTTAGTTGCAGAGGTCGGCGCCCGACCGGCAGCCAGGTTCCTGGGACTCGTCGGCTATGCATGCAATTCATCAAGAAGTATCAAAGCGCCGATGAATATTGGCGTAGGCACTAGGTCGCGGCGTCGCGTAGCGCCGAATTGTATCTTCACTGCCTGTTTTCCCGTTGGCGTTTCCCGTTGGCGTTTCGCCGTGTGAGTGGGTGGTGCCGAGCCCCGGTGGCAGGTATCCCCGCTTCTGTCGAACTGCCTGGTGTCTTTCCCTTGTGGCGTCTGGTCTTTGAAGATTCGGCCTTGATGTACATGTTATATACATACATACATATGTACAGTGTGGACATTTAGCAGCAGCCAGCTGTTGGCAAAAGCCAGCTTCGCCGTGGTCACATTGGTCCTGGGCAGGTCGGCCGAATGGTACTGTCTCACGCGCCACATACAAGAAAAGAACAGGAGAGCCCAAACAAGGGCGGCCAAAGAGGCGACCACACAGCATGTTCAAGACAACCCAGGAGTTTCTCCCATTGGTCTTGATACGAGGCGGGTGGAAGCAGAGCAAGCCACCTGCCGACCCATGCACGCGAAGCCGACGGTAGTTGCACCCACCTACATTAATTACCTACCTACCTAGCATGTACATGCGGACCTGGTCGGCTCTCGAAGTGCCACTTCAGATCTGGCGCTGTGGCCTCGTTCGCTATTTTTCTGGTTATGAGGAGGGGGGGTTGGGGTTGGGGTTGGGGTTGGTTGGTCTGTCGGCAGACAATCGTGAGCCTAGAGTCCAAGAAAAAGACATCGGTTGCGCTGGTGTGCTTGGATTGTCATGACAATTGACACAACGAAGCCATGCCAACAAGCAACCATATCAGCCCTGGGTCCTGGCAAAGGCCGAAGGCAGCCACATGCCAGACGGCCCTTGGTAGCGGGCTCGGGGAGCCAGGGAATCGAGCCAGGTGCCTGCGAACCTACTAGGAAATCGGGACTAGAATTACTGGACTCCGTGCAGGCGAATATGGTTGCAGTGGCATAGTCGGGGTGAAGTGACTACACGCCTGGTACATTTGCTTTCGCGGTTGCAGCGATGCTCGGACGGAGGAGCATGATTCTCTTCCGTGGCCCCAATGTAACCAGCGACCAGCGACCACCAGGCACCAGGCACCAGCCCAGGCATCGGGATTCATACTCCATATTCCGTGCTCCCTAGCATCGACGTTGGAGATGGTTGGGACTTATGCAGCATGGTTGTTTGGGTGTTGGCCTCGACGCACTTGGACAGACGATGTCGCCGAAAAGCCATTCGTCCCTGAATCCTGGCCGAGTTCGCCTATCGCCAATTGGCACGACGGCCCTGAGAGCTGTAATCTCAACATGGGCTGGGGCTCGAGGCTCAAGAGGCTGCCAGTGACCTAGTCGCTACCTCTAGCGGCGCCCCAGCGTATCCGATGCTCGGAGTACTGGAGAGGTACCTGGATAGGTAGGTGGTAGGTATTTGTCTGTTTCCGGTCGCGTTGCCTCGAGAGGGCCTACAGAATGTGCGCTGTCCAGATGTCCGACGTCGACATTCCCACCACGTCCAAGCCTGCAGCAAGCCCTCAGACATTCCTCAAAACGGCATGTACCTTTTATCGTCGGGGCTTGCCAATTGTCCCCCCCCCCCCCCAGGTCGAATGAATGTGTCACTGTTTTTCTTGCCTCATTTTGCAGCTCGCCTCTCATCATCACACCTCCCACTAGCGTGTACTTATAATAGCTCGGCACCCGCCTGCCCCTTGGTAACTCTCGAATAGACGAGCTATGAGAGAAGGAGAGAGACGAGAGAGAAGGAGAGAGAGTGCGTATGTATGTTTGCATGTTCGTGTGAAAGAGAAAAGAAACATTGAATAGATGGATGGACATTATTCGTTGGACAGCTTACAGATTCGTCTATTTGTTCATCACCACAACTTGTTGATTCATTGTCATGTCTCTTTGACTTGACGTACAAGCCCCCGTCCCGTCCGACCACGGTTTACTCTCGATATTAATATCTGTTGTGTTCTTTTTTATACATATTCTTTATTCTTTGTTCTTTATTCTTTATTTTTTTCATTACGCACTCTTCATTATTCATTGTTATTATTATTTTATTTATTTTATTATTTTATTACTTTTTTCGTTTGATTACACTCCCCTTCCAACAACATACCACCAGCTTGGCTGCCACACACATTCCAACGTCCAGGAGGAACCAGGACTCCAGAACGACACACCACCAGCTGCAAGCACCCTCCTCATTCAGCGGCGGGCTGGCCACCTTCAAACCAGCATTATGGGAGCATTCTGCCATGGTCCACGGCCTGCTGCATTTTGTGCGCCTGAGATGGGTATCAAGCCTGCGACCTCACCGAAGCCTCCTCGGATGCATCGAGCACGGGTGTCGCCTGCTCTGTTTGTGAGTTTTGCCGAGAGCGTCATGCCTCACGCGTGCCATTGTGCTTTTTCTATTTGAGAATCAGATATCCGTGGCGGCCAGGAAGTTTGCTAACACCCTTGTCAACCAAATGTAGCAATGGTTTCCTCAGCTTCCTCCAGAGCTTCGTCTGAAGATATGGAACCTGAACTTGCCCACGACCAGGCTGGTGCCGATGAACTGTGGCGTCGCGTCCCCTTCGCTGCGTGATGCGCAACTGTGTACAACCGACAAGTCCTTCGCGGGTTGCACATCGAATGCTTCAGTCCCCGTTAACCTACATGTGTGCGCCGAGTCTCGAGCGGACGCCCTCAAGCGTTTCCAACGTGCCTTTGGATTTGCCCGATTGCCGGGGCACATCTACTTCAGCCCAACGAGCGACATTCTCTATTTCGGCCCGCAAGAAGGATACATGGCCGCTTATGCTCAGTTTCATACCTGCATGACCATGTGTGACCCGTCGCAGTTGGCCTCAGTGCGTAGGATTGCCATCAGTGATGCACTGTTCTGGGTCGAAGAATCATACAATTCCATGACGGCGGCAAGCCTCACAGTCGAGGTCTTAAGGCAGCTGTCCCTACGGATGCCTGCTCTTGCGCAGATCATATTCGTGCCGCGTGAACAAGACGAGGCCTCGACACCAATCCTTACTGAAGAGCGGATGTTCCAGCAGATACAAATGGCGATGCGGACCGTATGTCGGCAAATACCCTCATGGCAGCCGCCTCCTTGGTTCATTGTGCCACTTTGCACATTATCGGCGGCTTGCGGCTGAACCAAACTTGACCCCGGAACGAAAGAACGATCTAATTAGGGCCGGCCGAGATGCATCGAAAATATTACAACCACAACTACTGTGTACTATATTCTTTTATCGATTCATGTTGAGAAGCCTCGAAACTGACAAGAAGACCCGCTGGGAGTAAGAATATATATATATATATATATATATCTGTGTTCATGTTCTGTGCTTCAGCTTGCCAGACCGCAGACTACCGGAATCAGCAGTATACGATAGCTCGACTCGATTGCAGGAGCGATTCTGCCTTCTGGGATGGGCATTCCATTTTCAGACAAGAGATCTTGATAGTGGCTGAGACCATGAAATCTCCAGACTGACTGGCGGCAGGAGAGATCATTGGATGCATGCATACTTGTCAGACTTGCGTTTGGGTCCTGGGATGTCTCTATTTCCTTCCTTTCTGATATGTGGTTGACTTTCTACGCATTGCTCTGCGGGGCCTAATTCATGTTGACGACGACTTCAGAACGATATAAGGCGATTAAAGGCGATTGGGGGTGAAAAAAGTACAGATGTGTTCCACCATAAGAAAAGATGCATACGCGCAATGGTGATGCGGACAAAGAACATATGGATGACAAATCTCCATCTATCCCTTAAGCAAGGGCAAACAAAAATTGATGGGTTCCTCTTGCGCAAGTCAGCGCCATTCGCTCAAAGAAGTTGTTGCAGAATCCATCTACTAAAATGCAACGTTTCATGCTGTCGCCCTGGCAGCATGCAGGCAGTCAGCATGAAGCATGAGGCAAGCGGACGAAAGCTTTCAGGCTGGCCCGACCTCTGCTGCTCCTTATTTCGCATACGGACATTGTTCCAGACAACTTTTCTTTTTTCTCTATACCTCTATATGCATACGTATTTGTTGTATAATGTTTCGTGCCTTCTCCTTCAAGTCTTTTGCGGTACGTGTATTTCCGTCTATTGTGGTTGCAAGGTTGTACGTGATACGGGATACCGGATACAGGATACCACCGCCTCACGCCAAGGCGGCGGCTTGAGACGGTCTGGTCACTTGTGGGAGGATATGAGAACTTTGAAGCGGCAAGGCACCCAGTGGGAAAAGGCATGGTTTCATCAACGCACTGTGCATAGACTCACTACACGGGCTGCGGCTGCGTGTTGTACGCAAGTATGTATGCATATATGCATGCAGCATGAGCATTGAGGTGGCGGCAGTCCTGTGGCCACGGTTGGTGTGGTGAAAAAAGGATGACATGAAAAACGATGAGATAAAAAAAAACATAGCATTGGGGCCAAAACAACAAAAATCCTGAAAGTCAAGAAACACAAATACTATGCAAGGGCATTCACTACCTACCCATTTGGGGTGTCTTTTTTCCCCGACTCCAGGTTGGAAAAAGGAATGTCACTGACTCCCTGATGCATGCTATGGTAGGAATGTTGGTAGGTATGCACATATATGCCTGTTCATCTCAAAGGACTTGCCTGTCTCGCATGGCCCCGTTGTTGCTGCATGCATGTAACCCTTCAAAAACATACATGTCTCGGCATGACAACGGGCGCTCGCACATGATGCACATGATTCACATATATATGTATGTACAGAAACCAGTGACCCTGGATAAATATGTACCGGACATGCTAAATACCCAAGTAACTACCCAAAAGTACTCTGCATACATGTATCTACACCACATGTAATGACAGCACAGTGCGAGCCGAACCGATAAAAATAGACTTAATCAATGTGTTGAAGGTGTCTCACCTCCGGATGAACACTTATTCTTTTTATTTTATTTCCCCCTGTCGCTTATTCCGAGTCCCGCCAAGTGCCGCCGGTCCCGTCTTCCCCCTTTCCCCTTCACCTCACCTCACCTGACCTCACCTCACTTTACCTCGTCTTGGATATTGTAACAGTACGGGTATACTTAGTCGCTTTCCTGTAGTTTTTTTTTTCTGTGCTCTCCTCGCTCGTGTCTCCTCTCGTCCCTGCTGTGACTGAGCGGGATGTTCTCATGGCCCCACTGGAACCCGGTTCTCGTACTTGACCAACTACTCATCTGTGTACAGCACCAGATGCGACGGACTGTTGTCTCGCAGCCTTCCTCCCCCTCCTTCCCTGGCCGCCTATCAACGACTCTGCGCGTCGTCTCGTTTGCCCGTTCCAATGCCCTTTTGCCGACCCCAGAGCAGGGCTTCGAGTGCCTTGGCTACCGAGGGGAGATCTCCCAGCATTGTGAGGTGGCCTCGTTCTGTGCTGACTCTGCCTGAGCGCACAATGGCGTAGCCATCTGGCAGCATGGCTTCTCGCGCGAGCACGACGCCGTCGCCCGGTCTGAAGACCAAGTCGTCGTACGCGTCGGCGTAAGCGATGGCCTCTCGGCTCGCCACCTGCGCTGCGTAGACGGTCGGGATGGTCTTGCCATAGAGCACGGCATGTGGAGGATAGGCATTTGCTGACTCGTGCTCCGGTAGATGAGCAAGCTCGGAGCGGAACTTCCTGGTCGCTGTGAGAGTGCGTCTCAGGTACTTCATGTACCGCTCACGGTCTGACGTGGTAGCGGCGGCGGCGGCGGCTACGGCTACGTCTACCTCTGCAGCTGCGGCTGCGGCTGCGGTTGTCGTGTCTGGAGGTGAAGAGGGTGGTGGTTGTGGTGCAGACGGTAATGTAGCAGCGCCATACTGAGCATGCTGGTTCTCGGCGGATGCAGCAGCGGCGGCATTGCTTTGGTTATCGCTGTCGCTTGACTTCTTGTTCTTGAGCAGTGAGTAGGGGAAGAAAGAAGAAAGAGGTGAATGCACGGAGCCCTGCTGCTTGTCACGGTTATAAGGTGGTAGAAGCGGCGCCACGCAAGGACTGAGATGCCATCTAGCCCAGTCATCGGCGTTGAAGAAGTCGATCGGATACGGCTCGCCCGTTTTCTTGTCGATGAAAATGAAGCCGTCTTCGGGCAGAAGAACGAAAGAGGTGCGGATCGAGAAGTTGACTTGTGCGCTGAGCAGCTTTTCGTTGAACAGCACGGCATCCCCGTTCCTGAACGGGCCCAGGATGTTGATACATCGCTGTGGCACCCCCGCATACAGGACTCCGGCAAACAGCTCGGGTGCTTGATTGACGGCATGCCGAGTGATGAGGCCCCCGAGACTGTGCGCAATGACGAGTGCCCCGCGAGACTCGTGACGCGCTCCGGGGAGATTCGACGGCAGCTTGGCCAGGAACTCTTGCAGTTTCTTGGAAGATAAGGCGGGACTAAGTCGCCAGTCATAGCCAAAATCCCATACCCGAAGTGTACCTTTGCGAGCGTTGGGCGACGAGCGCAGCTTCTTGAAGAGCTTCCGCGAAATATCCACCGGACCCACGTGCTTCAGCATGCCCGAAGGCGTAATGCGCTCCTCCATAGTCTCTTCATCGCCGTCTTCCAACCCGACCTCCAGATTGGCTTTGCGCATGTTGAAGCCGAGTTTCACGGGGGCCCACAGCTGCTGGTGAGGCGGCTCGGCCGAACGCAACACAGAGCCTCGGTAACCACCAAGAATCACCAAATCACCGGTGAGTCTCTCGAGAACACCATCGATGGCGCTCGTGGCGGAACTCGGCTTGCCGGGAGCAGGAACACATGGCTTTGATGAGCTGTGCGTCTGCCGCCCGGCACCGAAAACTTGTCTGCTGGAAGAGTGGTCGTCGGATGCGCTCGAGAAGAGTCCATTGAGCGACATGGATGGCATGCGAGAAGCAGCGTGCAGTCGTGCCAGACTCGGCATCTTGAAGTTGGGCACATCTGGGAGGCTGTCCTTGATGGCCATGAACCGGATATTTACCATTTCTCTGACATCATGAAATTTGTTGTCGTCGCCCAGTGAGGATTGTCGGGAGAGACTGTGATATAGCATGCTTTCATCCGAGGTGACCCGGCGCAACATGGGCGGTCTGAGCCGAGACATGGCCGAGGGGCTCTTGAGCACGGTGTTGGGCAACGGCGAGTGCTTGTCCAATCGTTCTGATGCAGGTGAGTGTCCAGCAACGGGAGCCGGGGGGGCCAGGTTGCTCGAGCTAGCAGTCGACCGGGGGAGCAATGTCATGGAACGGGGCCGCGCAGGAGCTCCCAGTTTCGAAGGGGTGTGGTTGGAAGGCTGTTGTTTGTCACCCGTGAAGTTGGACAAGAAGGAAGCTGGCAGCGATGGCAAAAAGCTGGAATGCCCACCAAAGGAGGGGAAGGCCTTTTGCAGCCTCTTGAAGGCTTCCTGGCCTACGGATGGCGAGCGGCGCTGCCTCGTCGGACCAAACGCAGATTCGAGTAAGCCTTTGGTCTGACGGGTTCGAGGGGAGTCCTTGCCGGCAATGAATGGCTTGGGGGCGTCGTCGACTGTCCATGGAGTTGGTATGATGGGCAGTTGCTCTGGTGACGGCTGCTGCTGCCGATCATGATGGTGTAAAGGAGGAGGGCGAGAGTAGTAGACTTGGCTATCTCGTCGATCCATGGTCGTCGCCGTCTTCATCTCATTCGGGAGCCGTGGGATTGGATCTGAAGGCGAGAGGCTCTGATTGGCGTCCAGTTCATCATGAGCGTGACCATCATCATCTTCGTCGTCATCGTCTTCGTCGTCTTCGTCTACGACTATGCCGCCAAAGTAACCGCCGGTCGGTATTCGTTCCAACGCCGCAGCCTTTTCTGCAGCCGGGGTTTGCGCCGATGTTAAATGGCTGGCTGCGGCGCTTATGGCGGGCTGAAGAGCAGCCTGGGCCTCATCTGGATCCTCGATTGAAGCTTCATCGGAGAGGTTGTCTTCTTCGCCGTCGCCGTCGCCGTCGATGTCGCCTTCTTCCACGAAATCCTCCACGAAATCCATTGGCTTTACATGCGCTGCTGGAGGTAGAGGCGACGATGATGATGAGGGTTGCGTTGATGTTGGTATTGACGTTAACGTTGGCGGTGACAGTGACGAGGACGACGGCCGGACTGGCGGGTGCAGGTCTGCTTGGCTTGCGATACGCATGGTATCGTGAGGGTGAGGATGAGGGAGAGATAGAGAGGCACTAGTCGAAAAAGAGGAGACAAAGAACAGGGAAACGGGAACGGGAACGGAAAGGGATAAAAAAAGGGAAAAGGGGGAAGAAAGAAAACGAAGACGGAGGGAATCAAGGGGCTGAGAAAACGAGGCCGAACCAACTGCGTCAGCAGCAAACGTCAGCAATAAACGTCGGCAGTAAATGTCAGCCAGCCGATATGGTCGCTGACAAGGCCGCTGACGGTGGTTGACGCTCGTGAGCCATTTTGAGTCTGGCCGGTTGAGCTGACTGTTGGTTGCGAGCGAACGAGCTCGAGTCTAAACGAGGTAGTGAGGTAAGCTCTCGGAGTTGGTGACGGTCGGGGGGTTTGGGGCGAGCCAATCAAGAGCCGCTGCGCGTCGAGGTCGGCATGTCCGGACTTGTGCGTGCAAGTCTGCAATGTTCAATGGATAGGTTTCTATTTTTATTCAACAACAAAAGCACAAAAGCTAATAGTAACTGTGCTCAACATTCCATTGCTTCCTTCCCTAACCTAGCTCTAGCTCCCGGATTTCCGACATCTTCGCCACTTCAAGAGCCTTGCGATGCTATAATTACTGATCTTTTCCAATTTGCTTCATTTCCAAAGTAGGCATCATGGATTCACCCGCTCAGGCTTTCTTATATTAATCAACCGCCTGGCTTGAACCTCGTATTGTGCTCGTTTTTTTTATCTTCACAGATCCCAACTCACTGTCTGAACCAATTCTAACAAATATATAACCAAAATCAAGCGGAGAAGAAGAAAGACAAATGTACAATAAAGGACATAATTATGGGCTTTTTCAGGGGGGAAAAGAAGAAGAAAGAGAAAAAGAAAATAAAAGCAACAATGAATGAAGATGGTTAAGGCGTTTCGCGATATGTAGTTTGTGTGCAAAAAAGTAACACGATCGAGGGGGGAGACGAAGGGGAAAATAAAGAAAAAAAAGCCTCCCCTCCCCCCCCCCCCAAGACACACCGATTAAAAACAAATAAGACACAAAAAGAAAAGAAAAGAAATAGAAATAGAAACAGAGAGAAAGAAATAAAAAAAGAAAAAGTGACCCGTCTCTTTCAGATTTATTATTGGTTTTGCAAAATCAACCAGAGACTTTTTGCTTCCCTTGTCAAAAGTGTTCCAGCCAATGACGCGACCTAGTTGACTACTTCCTCCTCGACCCAACCATTTAGACCGCTTTGAATTGCGAGTCCAAAGCCCTGTGCCCCAAGCCCGCCGAAGCTAGACTGATACTGGTGGCCACGCCTCTCGCCATCATGACCGGTACTGCCAACAAGACTGTTGGGGCTATTACCGCCATTTTCGAACCCAGGACCAAGCACGGGAAGACTGACGGCTCGACTGTGAGCACCTCGACCGTTGCCAGGAGCCAGCAGGCCACCAATCGTAGTGGGCCCAGACGTTCCGAGGTTGGAGCCATAACCATTGGAAATGCTTGCGGATTGACCGTGCCCAAGATAAGACCCTTGCTGAGGCACATCCAGCCCTAATTCGTTGGGAGATGACTGAGATGTGCTGAAGAAAAGATTGTGATGCATAGCTAACTGCTGCTGATGTTGTTGTTGCTGCTGCTGCTGCTGCTGCTGCTGTGCCTGTTGTGACAGTTGGCTCAAGTACATGGTCAGAGGATTACTCTGTGCATTGAACAGAGCAGCAGATTGCTGGGCGTCTGGTGCGTTCGGAGGAGAGCCCCCGTTTTGGGAACCATTGGGAGGGGGAGGCGAGGAGAGTCCATCTCCACCAGGAGATTGACTCTGCTGCTGCTGCGACTGGGACTGCGATTGCGATTGCGCCTGTCTAGGAGGGTTGCCGCAGCGATCTTTACCAAAGTTCACCTTGAACTTCTTGTAATCTTCTCTGCCGCGAATAGCCTCAATAGCCTTGATGGCATTGGCAATGTTGGTAAAATTGACAAACGCACAGCTCTTTTCACGAAGGGTGTTGACTAATTCAATTTCGCCATATTCAGAAAAGTCTTGGCGCAGTCGCTCTTCAGTCCAAGTTTCGTCCAAATTACCCACGTAGACGTTTCGCGAGGCACCTCCACTTACGGCGAGTGCGATGGCCGGAGGCAGGGCTCCCGAGTGTTTGCCCCATCCTATCTTAAGGCGCCGATTGTGAATCATCAGGCCTTGTAGGTTGCTCAGTGCGTAGAACGAGGCAGCGGCCGTGGGGTCAATGAATGTGACGAAACAGATGTGTTTGTCGGGTATGTATCGAATGTGGTGGAGCAGACCACCACGAACGACATTGCAAATCTCCTCTATGGTTGTTTCAGGATGAATGTTACCCAAATAAATGGTTCTGTTGCCCAGGTTGTTGATGCCTCCCGCAGTAGTGGCGACAGCGGCAGCGGCCACTGACTGCTGTGCAAGAGCAGTCGAGATGAGATCACGATCAGCTCCGGTAAGCATATGAGCGTAGCCGGGCGCGATGCCGAGGTATTGTGCTGCATTTTGCTGTTGGGTCTTGGAGACATAGGCACACCTGTCCTTGCCATAATACACACGGCGCGGCGCCTGCCATTTCGCCTCCTGTGGCAGCTGAGAAACAGCCTTCACGGCATTTGCGATCGAGAGATAGTGGACAAAAGCAATGCCCTTTTCTCGTACGATTTTGATGGTATCGATGGCGCCGAACTTACCCAAGTCCTCACGCAACTCGTCATCGGAAATCTCCTCGGGCAAGTTGCCCAAGTACACGTTCCGCGATGCGCCGGACTGCTGAACAGCCAGTGCGACAGAAGTAGGAACCTGAGATGGCTTGCCCCATCCGACTTTGATGTCTTGACCCTTGATACAGAGCTTCTTCAAAATGGCATCCGAATGGAAGTGAGTGGCCGAACTGGCATCTAGGAAGGAAATAAACGCGCAGTTCTTGTCTGGAAGAAGACGAACCGATTCGATCTGGCCACTTCGAACGTGTCCAAGAATCTCCTCAGCGGTGGTGTCGGCGGGAATATTGCCCAGATATACTGTTCTACTGGCGCCAGTCGCAGTGCTTGGACCCAAGACAGGAGAGGCAGGCTGCATGCCTGATTGTAGATTGAAGGCACCGGTTGGTGATTGCGGTGGATAGAATTGAGGAGCTCCATAGGTAGAAGGTGATACCAGGGTTGGGTATGGCTGGGACGGCATGTTTTGCTGGACAGGGCTGGACAATACGCCGCCATGCTGCTGATTGTTGCTGCCTTGAGCTTGGTTGTGCTGGAAACCCGACAAGCTTTGGAACTGAGAGCTGCCAAAGGCGGCAGGACTACCTGGTTGAAAAGGGCTTCCAAGAAGAAGTTGCGAAGGCAGGAGAGGAGTGAATTGCATATCGAATGAGGTTCCTGGGGTTGTCATGTCGTTGGCATTGGGGGACACAGATTGGTTTGGACCTATGGATTGCGTGTTTAAAGAAGGGATATTGCCTCGGCGAGGATGACGATCGGCGAATCCCGAAATGTTGGATGTGAAGGCGCCGTGAGAAAACCCGGTGTCGCTAGTGGAAGGCTTGGAAGCATGACCGTGGAAGCGAGCTTGAGGATTGCCATTGGTACCTCGACCACCGCCAACAGCAGCATTCGTATCCTGCATACCGAGAAGATGAGGGGGGACAAGCGAGTCCCGCCCGACGTGCGATAATACAGCCGTTTTGAAGTCCCAACGTGCCCTCGAAAAAGGCACGGCAAGAATCGAACAAGTAAAAAATCCAAGAAAGAGATGGTATCGTCTTCGTTTCTATCTCTTTCTTTTTAATTTATTTGAATAATCGATCGGTGCTCCAGTTGTGAATGTGATCTTCGGAGCGTGAGGCACTAATTCAATGGCTAAAATCTGGCAACGAGCAGCAAATATGGCAAAACGAATCTGCTGTTGGTGGGGGAAATGCGGAGGGATAGACGCCGTCGATTGAAGAACGAAAATAGCTAGACGTAATAACAATAGGCTGTAGTGGTGGTAGCTGATAATGTGATGAATGGTCTATATGCAAAGACTGTAGCATAGGCATGCGGAGTAAATCTGATTGATACAGAGAATATGGACGGTAAAGATACACGTAGCGCAAATTGGCTATCTTCTGTATGGCCACCAATTCAGGCTTGGGTGGCACGAGGAACAAGGACGAAAATAGATGCGGCGAAGGAATGTTGTTCAGGATGGCAAGTAACCCGTAAGTAACCCGTGTTTGTGCGTATGTTCTTGTATGTGCAAAAGAATGCAGGTTCGTCGAACAGACCGGCCGATGGTATGAAGCGAGGCGAAGCAAGAGCCAGCAATTAGTTTAGCTGTTCGCGGGATGAGCCATGGAAAGGACCAAGAGTGCAAGTTTGAATATCTGTCGAGATAAGTCTGGGGTGAGGTGGCGTGGCGAGGTACTAGGTCGAGATTGAAGGACGGCGAACCGAGAAAGAAACGAAGGATTTCAAATTAGAGGAGAAAAGGGGGGAGGGGAGAAAAAAAACGAGTGTCGATAAGGCGAAGAAGAAGATGAAGCTTGTACGTCAAAAGAAGGATTCAAGGAATAGCGGCATGTGGAGCAGTGCAGCCCACAGCAAAGCCAGGTTTAGGGTCGAAATGCAAGAAAAAGGCAAGAAAGGTTAAGAAAAGGAAGAAAAAGGTAAGAAAGGAGCATGGGATTAGGTGAGGCGCGCACTCGTAGAAGGCGGAGGAGGAGGTGGCCAGGCGGGAAGGTGGAAAAGCGGAAAGACGCAGTCGAGGCTGGGTTGACGACACTCAGGGGATCAATTGGTCGGCTCGAGCCAGGAGGAGGCGGCGTCGAGGACCAGTCTGGTCTGGTGCCTCAACAATGAAAGAAGGCAGTGAGAGAACTCGGTGGTGGCGGCAGTGCAGCAGCAGCAGCAGCAGCAGCAGCAGCAGCACGCCGGACGGACTAGGCTAGACCCCTGATTCTCCACGCAACGACAACGCGCAGGCCGAGGACAAACACAACGGCCAAAGCGCGGGAACGCACTGCACTGGTGTGGCGTGGCTGGTCTGGTCTGGATGGGCCTGGCGCTCTCAACTCAAGTGCTGTCTGGCAGCCTGACTGACTGCAGTGCCGCCTGGCTGTGTGCGCCGTGCACCTCAACTGGGTCAGGGGGATCAGATAAGTCAGGGGACGTGGGACACCTGGTGCGGATGCGCCGCTATGGTTGGCTGGCGCTGGGGGTGGGATGGAGCTGGCAGGCCACTGGAGGGATTTTGGGGGGAGGGGGGGGGGGGCGGGCCTAGGATGGCAAGTCTCGGCGCTGGTCAATCCAGTCCGGGCACTGGAAGCATGGCATGGGGACACTAGCCAATCGGACGGGACTCAGACAACGGGACTCAGAGAACAGGACTCACAGGACAGGACTCAAAGGACAGGACTCAAAGGACAGAACTCAAAGGACAGAACTCAAAGGACAGAACTCAAAGGACAGAACTCAAGGACAATACTCAAAGGATAGCAGTCAAAGGGTGCAGCCTGGGTCTCGGCTGGTTTCGATCGTCAAGGCGTGAGGAGATATCAATCATCAAGTAACCCAATACCAATTTGTACCTGGGTAGTAAATCGTAGCGAATGTAAGACTGACAAATCACTAATCAGTGCTTTGCCTAGACTTTCCTGAATTTGGTGCCCTATATGTAGCAAAATAATGAACAACTCAAACAAGCCCTTGTGGCCTAATGGCTAAGGCGTCTGACTTCTAATCAGAAGATTGGCGGTTCGACCCCGCCCAGGGGCTGTCTTTTTTTGTCTGTCCTTCGAGTGCCACTTGACTTTTTGCCAAGGCCTAATGTCAAACGTCAGTCAGCAGCAGCACATCGCGTCAATGAGTCGCATGCTTCTATTCTGTTCTTTTTGTACATAGACATGAAACTCGATCGATCCTTTATCGGTTTGAGCTTGAAATGGGCCCCTGCAACTTGGCGCGTGTCCCGTTCCGCACCCTCCACACACAAATTCCTATCGGCAATGAGATGTGAACGGTTCCGTCGGGGAGTGAAGAAAAGAAAGCACAAGAAGGAGTTCGCAACAAGTCATCAATAGGTTGCAGTCGTGTGTCCGAAGGTGTGCGTGCAGCTCTCATCCCACACCACTCAAGTCGACTCTCCACGCCTCGGCTCCCCTGTCCTGTAGTCGTTCCTATAAGTGTGCAGCGTCGGTCCTCTTTTTTTTTTTTTTTTTTTTTTAATGCTTCCTTCTTTCTTTCTTCAGTGTAGAAACGGAAAACAAAATGGCGTCACGGGATGAATGGTATATACTGCAAGGTAATCAAGGCTGGACAATCGCATATCGATTTTTGCCGTCTGTCGCCGCCGGGGGGTGTAGTCTTTGCGACCCTGAAGGAGGTGGACGGAGATGGGTATTTTGGGGGAGAGGGGGCTACGAGAACCTAATTAAAGCGGCTAGTCTATTAAGTCAATGTAACGGAGAAGGCTATTTGCAATTATATTTGCGAATAGGCTTTAGCTGAACGGGTTCATGTAATGAGCTATCGCTGAATTTCCCCGTCTCGACCCGTCGTATTCTTCTTTTTGTTTCTTTTTTTTTTCTTTTCCTTATTACCTAGCGTGGTACCCCAAAGACTACACGCCGTCACCGTGCCTGTTTGCCTGTCTGCCATGTGTCAAACACCAGCCGATGAGTTCTGAACATGGGGTTTTTTTTTTTTTAAAAAAAAAAAAAAAAAAAAAAAAAAAAAAAAAAAAAAAAAAAAAAAAAAAAAAAGAAAAAGAAAAAGAAAAAGAAAAAAGAAAAAAAGAAAAAAAGAACAGAAAAAAAGTGGCAGGGGGGGAAGGGGAAACGTTGCAGATAGATCGAATGCGACCAGAAGATTAGACGAAGAATGGAGAGCGGGTGCCAGATTGGCTCCTCGCAGGGGTAAAAAAAAAGAAAATAAACTGAACCAGAACATCACGGAACGAACTGCTCCACGCGGAAATTCAATGACAAGGCTTGCCGAGTCCGGCAGAAATTGATGGCCAGAGACACGGCCAGAGACACGGCCAGAGACACGGCCAGAGACACGGCCAGAGACCAGAGACATGATCAATGTGCATTGATGGCTGGAAACCGTTACCACCACGCACGCGCAATGGGCGGTGGGCGGTGGGCGGTGGGCGGTGAGCGGTGGCCACGCAGAAAGACACAGTGGACAACCATCGAAGCTGCCAGGCACCAAAACAAGTGCATAAGCATACATACAAGTGACTCCAGGTAATCCCGAACATTTCGCCATATAACGGCATGCAAGCACGTACACAGTACACAGCCAGCTCATCCCGAGACATCCTGCCATACATTTCTTGCTGAACGAAAGCTTCGGAACGACCTACAAGCAAGCCACCGCACATGCCAGACACGTAGTACGTGGTTGTCTCAAATGAACCTGTATTCCATGTCGTAGCCTCGTGCGCAGGCAGGACAGAGTCACGGAGAAAAGGGGGGAGGGGGTGGAAAGGGGGGGGGGGGTCCGCATCCGCCACGCCGCGACACAGGGACGTCCACCCACCAATTACGTCCGCCAATTGGGTCCGGTGCAATCACATCCTGGGGGAGCCCGCCAGGCTGGCATATGCATTCGCACCGGGGTGGGGCGAGACGTCCAGCCCGCTTCTCGACCAGAAGAACCGAGGAAACGACTGCATCTTTTTCCTGCTTATTACCCATCTACCCGATAACACATGTAAAAAAAAGAAAAGAAAAAAAAAAACACGTCATTCTCACACTTTCAAAGATTGACACTTTATGCACGTTCAGGTATTAAAATATTCCATCGAATCAGAGTACACCCATTGTCAATATTCTTATGCTCGAGATAAACCGAAAAAATGCTTTGATTATAATGTTCATGTGCTGTCGCTATGACCGTTGCTGTTCATGTTGGCCATTCTCATGCCGCACGCCCCCTTCACACGTATCCTGTCTTTTTCATCGTTATTCGTGCCCACAACGAGAATTGTACCACCGGTCGCGCATTATTCTTGTCAGCACAACAGCACGACTGAGACACACACACGAAAGCAGGCAATCTTTTTTTAGACTAGATTTTGCCTTTGACATCAAACGGCCCACGTGCTTAAACGAGGTTGACAAGAAAAAAAGGCCCCCCCCATCGAAGACGGCCATGTTAGTGACATAAGACGAGCACGCATAATTCGACGGCAAAGGATTTGTGTGTGGGCTTAACGGTTTTGAATGGCGTTTTATGATAGGTTTTTTTTTTTAAAAAAAAAAGAATTGAATAATCGATTATAATTGCACTCCAATCGCCGAACTTTGTCCTATCGAAAAGTATCCCACCTCGCATGTATATGAAGAATAAAGAAACAAATGACTTCGACATTCAAACAAAGAAGATAATGAGAGGAAGAAAAAAGAGGGGGGAGAAGGGGTTGGAGGGCACCAAGCACCACAATCATACGACTTAGCTTTGCCTCGAGAAAAGAATCAAGGGAATAAAAAAGCAAATGATGGATCAAGTCGTGTCAGATGAGAGTCTGGGCACAGCTAACATGTAATGATGGTCCGAGACCGTAGTGTCCCCAACGGCCGGACATCTTGCGTTATCCAGACCTTTGGGGACGTGTAATGTCCATTCAAAATAGTAGAGTGGAAGAGACAGCAAAAACGTGTCACCAACGCGGGCCGTGAGCAATCCACCCGCCATAGAAAAAATAAATGGCTCTTTGCCAAAAAAAAAAGTGCACCTCTAACCAAAAAGAAAACAAATGAAAAAAAAAAACAGTTGAGAGGAAAATATAAAGAGCCGATCCCCGGATGTGGCACCCGCTGTCATCTTCTCCAACCTGTGTGGGGAAAGGGAGCAAGCGGCGGCCGGAAGGAGAAAAGGGGGAAGGGGGGTCTCTCTTCGAGCTCTAGTTGCCCGTCGGGCCAAATATCTTCCTCTGCCATGCGCCTTGGCTGTCATCACCATTTCCATGCCTTGCCCAATGCCCTGGTCTTCACAGGCCATCTCGTCAAAAGAAATGCCCGTCTCCTTCTAATCATGCGTCAAAAGTATGCGTAGCAGAAAATCTCATCCATGCTAATAGTAGTAGTTAATGTACTTGCGCTCTTCCTTTTCTTAGTGTTCCGTGATTTCTTCACCCTGTATTTCTTTTTTATTCGGGTTTGTCTGGCAAATTTCGTTCTATAGGACCAAGCACTTGTGAGATTTCTTCTTAGGCATCGGCGGTTCCAAAGCGGCGACAATTGCCTGAAGTCAACAGCGTTAATAGATCGAAATCGTTGGGAAAAAAGACTTCAGAATTGTAAAGCCAAAAAAGACAAGAATTAGGCGTAAAACATGACGGTGGGAACAACGTACCTCATCGAAAACATCCTTCAATCTAAATTGCGTAAGCGCACTGCATTCGACGTATTTGACAGCACCAAGGTCTCGAGCCATCTTGTCACCGTCTTCCTTCTTGACTGGTGCCATTTTCTGTTTTGCAAGCTTTTCCTTTACACTCGGATCCTCTCTTAAATCAACCTGAGTGCCGACAATGAGGCATGGAACTCCTGGGCAATGGTGGTGAACCTCAGGGAACCATTTTTCACGGACGTTTTCGAACGACGCAGGTGATGTTACACTGAAGCAGACGAGGAAGACATCGGTTTGTGGGTATGAGAGGGGACGCAGTCTATCATAATCTTCTTGACCTGCCGTATCGAATAGGCCAAGAGTATAAGGCTCGTCGCCAATCCTGTCGGCAGAAAAAAATTAGATCACAATCTGCTTGATGAAACTGTGCATCACTTGGACCAAAGAAAGCCCAAAACCAAACTTAATGAATCTTGACATACATTACCGTGACGGCATAGTTATCGAAGACGGTTGGGACATATTCGGACGGGAATTTATTTGTTGTGTAGCTAATTAGAAGGCAAGTCTTGCCGACGGCACCGTCGCCGACTACAACGCATCTAGAAAAAGGCGGGCTGCGGTTAGCTTAAGGAGGTATGTACAACTCAGACATCTAGAAACGAGGAGAGGTTATGTGCTAGTAGGACGCCTTGCCCCTGGACTCCAACAAGAGCGAACCGATCGACACCGGCTGAGTGCCAAGGAGGGCCGGAGACGGACATGGGCAAAGCTCAGGGGAAGGAGGAAAACGGCGAAGACGACGTCGACGAGGACGACGAGGCTGGTTCCGCTCCTGGGCGCGGCAGCAGTGGCAAGAGAGGGATAAAAAACCAAACCAAACACGAGAGAAGTGGAAGCAGAGGCATGTGTGTTGGGTCGGCCGGCAGTAGGCCAGCGACACATACTTAATGGTTGCGACGACCGCCATGATAATAATGGTTGGGGGCGTGGGTAAACAACGCCGAGAGCTCGTGAAAGTCAAGTTTGCAAGTCGCAAAAACGGAGGAAACTGTCGTGGCGCAAATGGCCAGAATTGCAGGATACGGTTGGGCGGAGGAAGTTGATGCAAATGCGGGAGCGTATGTCGGTGGAGGGCGGCGATGGGGGGTTGATGAATGAAGACAAAGACGGACACGGTGAGGAAGGTGGGCATTGATGGTCAAGCGCTCGGAGGTCGGTTGAGGTAACAGCACAGTGGCGCCGGAGTGAGAGGACTAACAGCTGGCTTGCACGCAAGATGCCAGCATGTACTGAATACCCATGAGCCCGAGGGATCATGCGCCAAGCTGGCGGGTCTCCAGCAGACATCGAGGTATACAGGTACTTAGCACTTTCCTTTCTTGGTAGGGTGGGAAAGTGGCGCCCGACCAGGGTCTGTCTTGCCTTCCAACTTATCAATAAAATTGTTCCAGTCGCCCTGCCTGGTGTGTGCTGTCTGGTTCGTGCTGCGGTGCGTCTCGTTGTTCGATACTAGGACTAGGTACACCTACCTTGTGCTCATCAACTCCTGTTTCCGTTCAGTCAGTGACACACATGTTGATGTAGTTGGGTTCAAGGAAATCTGCCTTTGATTCCCTGCAATCGACATTGCTTCATGACGATATTCCCGCACTATCTACGAGGTGCTGCTCAAGGCGGGTACTTACAGTACCAGGGCATGCACCTACTGCCTACCCAGGTAGACACCCGGTTGGTGGTTGGTGGACTCATTTGCAAAAGGAGGCTGACCAGGTGCAGACCAGATCGGTGCAGCAGCCACGGATTGAAGATGACGGAGCCTGCATCATTGTATGTCTGTCTGCGGCGAACGCAGAATGAGACTGGAGCAGACATGCTTTAACAAGGCCGCAAGACACCATGCTGCTTGATGTGCAGAGTTCGCCAGACAAGCAGATCAGGGCCCCGTCTGTGCGGGCGAGAACAGACGGACAGACAGACGGACAGACGGACAGACGGACAGACGGACAGACAGACAGACAGACAGACAGACAACGGGCGATTAGACGGACGCATCGGTGATCAATGAATGGCACGACGCGAGAGGTGAATAGTAGCCCTCAGCCAGCAAGTATACACAGATCTTCGAAACAAGGAAGCGCTGGTACTCGCAAAGGCAACGCTCCAAGTCGCTTAGTTTATCGGCGCGCCAACGAGCCAGTCTCATGCATGATGCGTGCGCGTAAATACATATTGCATGTACTATCAATAAACATGGCCCGCCCGGGTTTTCCTTTTTCCATCACCTCCTTGTTTTTTTCTTTTCCATTTCATGCTGGCTTGGCTGAAAGAGGCAGCGTTGGCTATCCTACAATATTCATTTTTGTCGCTAAGAGGGAAAAGAAAAAAAAAGATGAAGAAGAAGCAAGCCTCAATCAATCATCAAGGGCTTCTCCTCCTTCCCAACCCCTGCGCTCTTCTTCTCTGCGGACGCATCATCTAGAGTGTTACAAATCTTGATTCACGCCATGTTTGACGCTACCCGCAGCCGGCAGGGATGTGACCGTGTTGGTGCACACTGCAGACTTGTCTAGATGGGATCACTCCGTGGTCAAACTGATTACCTGCCTGTGTACAGCACAAAGAATCACGCGATATAGATACATACAAAAGATATCATGTTCGCGCCCGGGGAAGCGGATCGTCTTGGAAACTCGAAGCACATTCTCCTGGGACTTCGTTTCACCTGGAGGAGCATGGGCTTGTCTGGTTCATGTGCCCACATCTCGTCCTGAGTCGGGAGTCACTAAGAAACGTCGCCTGACTATCTTTGGCCGAACAATATGGGACGGATTGATCGCTTACGACGATTCATTACGTGCTTGTCCGAGAGCATGCTTTTGCGCAAATTCCGACCCCGTCGGACCTTCAACATCACTGGCGGCAGACCAGCTTGTTGGCATGTGTGCATTATTTCACACACAGGCTGCCTTGTAGATGATCGGTTTCCTTGAGGCATTCCAGTCTAGTATGTGCCAGGGCACCCTGCGGCAACAAGTCGAAATGATTTTTTCATGAGGGTCGCATCAGGTCCGAAATTCTATCACAGATCGTGATCGTCGTGGATCCTCGTTATGGCCAAGAGTTGTACGGCATACCACAGCAGAGCCATGGTCAAGGGTTCTTCTATCTTGGTCATCGCTCAACAGAGCAGAGGTTTTGCCTGACGGATTGGGAAGCGCCAGATCGAAGCATGAGCTCTTCACGTTTGTGTAGTATATGGCACACACCACGTACCCGAGATCACAATTCTGCTTTGCGTATCTTCTTCTCCATGGGCATGCGTGGGGTTGAAGAAAGGTGAAAGATTTGCAGATTGTACATGCGATAATGTTGCTTGATGAAGGGCGCTTGTCAAACGCATTTCGCAAGAAAGTGGTCAGATCTGAAAGGTTTGAGCGGTGAGTCAAGAAGTCTCAAATTGACAGTAGAATGTCACGAGGGAAATAGGGTCGAATAGTTACTTAGGCCTTGGTTACAGTAATGTGGTTGTCTGGCCTGTTTGAAAAAAAAAACCCAAAAAAAACTTAGCAGATGACCGGGCAGGCTGATTTTAAATATGATGTAAGCCACTGTTGACAACATGGTCAGTCAACAAGTGTTGGGACCGCCATGCTAGAGGTTGCGGTGAAGTAGCTGTGGGCTGCTTTTGAAAATGAGCTGGCCGAAGCCATCACTTGGTGATGGATGGATGCAGGGCGGAGCAGAATTGTCGTAGCGGCAGATGCCAAAGGACTATCCTGCGAATCCCATGACATGAGGGTGACATGAAAGAGGTGGCCGGCATTCATCGTACATTGGTCAGACAGCTTGTCTGATCTGCTTCAGAATGATTGCCGACCATTGGAGCATCCGGGGTCCGCCTCCATTCCACTGTAGTATCCGGCACACGTAATGCTTGGCTGGACCGAACGTCTCCGAGGCGACCAAGGCGACAGCACGAATGCCGGATTGCACAGGATGCCGGATGCGCAATGATGTATGCATAGTGACTGAGGAGTAAAGGCGGAGCACAATACGGAGCCATTTGACGCGACAGATGAGGCACGAGGTTGCAACGAAGGTTGAGACACGTGCCGGAATCCCGGGACACCGTCCACTTCAAACAAGGCTTGATTTTGGAGTCCAGGGGAACGGCTTTTTGCTGAGACACAAAGAACAGGATAGCTACGGAAACTTTTTGTGTGTGTTGTGTAGGATTGTGTGGTGCTGCGAAGAAAACGAAAAGGACAAGGAACGTTATTAATGGGCGACGGTTGTCTCCAATCCAACAACGTGCCTTCCTCCACGGTGCCTTCCTCCACGGTGCCTTCCTCCGCGGTGCCTTCCTCCGCGGTGCCTTCCCACTTGCAGATCAGAGACGCTCTTTGTCTTCCTCTCTGTCTTTTCCTCTTGGTGTTTGAATGCCAACACAAGCGTTTCCATCAGTCATTCAACAAGAACAAGGTCTTATTGTCAATGAAGGCAAAGAAGAAAAGAGAAAAGAAACAAGAACAAAAAGTAACCCGAATACCGACCCCCGCGGCAATGTAACAAGGCATGTGCACAACTGAGTGATATTCCGGACATCCATAGGCTGCCCTGATAATGTTTGCGTTGTCGTGAACGGGCGTAAACGGGACGAGCCCGCGATGGCTCAAGAGTGGCAAACCTCTTCAGAACTTGATTTTGATTCCGCGGCCTGTGAATCCAGGTGATCCTTCCCCTGTTTCGTTGTTCTTGCATACAACACGACGTCGTGTCAAGGGACCAGCTCCACCAAATGGCAAGTCTTCGGCAACACGGCGGGAAAACAAGATGCGAGCGTTGGATCCGGATCCCGGGTTTCATTTTCGATCAGAGAGCCCATCATGTTGAGCCTTGAAGCTTGAGTCTTGGTTCTTGACCCTTGACTCAGTCTTGGGCAATATGGCGGAGAGTTGCCTCGGCCTCGGAGTCCGCGGATTTCTGGATGCCAAACCGGCCGGCTTCAGAAGGTGTTTTTTTTATATTGCGGTGTGATTGCGCTATGAGGCATTTTCTTGTATTTCCCCTTTCTTTCTTTTCTTCTTCTTTTTTTTTACACCTTCTTTCTGGCCCGGACTCCTATTATTTATAGGAAAACTTCAGTCTTCTCTCATCAGGCTCTCTCGGTATCTTCACTTCGTCATCCAATCAGACGTCGGTTCACTTAAACTTCTCTGTTTTGCTTCAGTTTACACGTACACCGGGTGGGTGAGTGGACTGAATTGCCGGATGGATTCCTTTCATGCACTTCAGTTCGACCCAAACTTCTCGAGCATGGGGCAGGCCTTCTTATTCACTCCTCTCCCCGTCTATTCTTTTGGTTTGAATAACTACTCCAATTTGAAATCCTCCAAAGAACTATTCCTTCAACGACCAAACGAACATCTTCTACGAAAGCTATGGATTTCTGGGCCACGATTACTAGAAAGGGGAAGCGCCCCGTGCTGTTAGAATTTCGTTCATCCACAAAGCTCATCATGTTGATGGTTACGACTGCTGTCTTCACTGTAGGCGGGACCGGCATGAAAAAATAGCTCCATCAAGTCCCATGAACCCAATAGAATGTTCGCTGACAGCTGGCCGACGACTTGTAGGACATCTTCCCATACGCTGTCATTGTTCCTGTGCTGCCATTTGCCTTGACCAAGCAGGCTGGTGTGCCTGAAGATAAAGGTAATTTTTCGAACCTGGTCATCATCCATGTATGTATTCTGCTTGCAATCTCGTACATCATTAACGCACTGTATATGTAGTTCAGCTATGGATCTCGATTTCCCTGGCGACATTCGGTGCAGCCATTCTTGCGTCTGCTCGTGAGTTACCCCGAACAACTAACTCCAGCCCCATTCCACATTGGATGGACGGGTCCGGAGACCCTACCTTTGTTATGACATGATCAGGCTAATTTTTCTTTCTTTTTGCTTATATCCAAAGCATTATGGGGTATACTTGCCGACAGAACCAACTATCGACGACCGCCGATGCTGGCAGGACTCGTGTTACTGGTATCCGCTACCTTTCTTCTGTGCTTCATGAAAAACATAGCCATGCTGGTCCTCGGCCGCATACTCCAAGGCGTGACTAGCGCTTTGACTTGGTCTGTTGGTATGGCACTGGTCGTCGACACAGTCCCGAGTGAGCAAATTGGTCAAGCCATGGGATGGATCGGAATAGCCGTCAGCCTAAGCACGTTGTCTTCTCCCAGCTTAGGAGGTATTGTCTACGGCGAGGGAGGCTACTACGACCTTTGGATCATGTGTTTCGCCATGATCGCGGGGGATGCAGCCTTGCGTCTATTGATCATCGAAAAGAAGGACGCTGCAAAGTGGCTGAATCGCACCGATTCGAACATGTCGCAAACGACACATACGAGCGAGGAGAAGACGTGCATTTCAAAAGTGCCCGGAACGAGTCCAGATGATTCCAACGTAACTGGCAACAGCTCCTGTCCAATTCGATCCTACGACGTTGAAAGGCTGACAGTGAAGGAAGCACAACACTTGTCGCTCAGGGAGATCTTGGGCTTGTTCACAAGCGCCCGCATCCTAGTGGCACTTTGGGGCACTGTGATGGACTCGACCGTCTTGTCAGCCTTGGACAGCACCCTTCCCATCTTTGTTGAGCTTCTGTTCGGCTGGGACTCGATCGGGGCCGG
>SRPZ01000041.1:27500-147590 GCA_018360255.1 Claviceps maximensis
AAGAGGTCTCGGCCTTCTTGTGTGGTGAGGAGGGCCTCAAGTCCAACTAGTGTTGGGGATCTGAAATCGAGCAACTTGTCCGATGAGGAGCTGCCCTGATAGAGCTCCATGAGCATGTCCGTGAGACCTGTGGCTTCTTGTCGTAGCGTCTCGTTGTCGTCTTCTCGTAGCCAAAGGGCTAGTGCGCGGACGGCAGACAGGATCAGGGGGTCGTCATCGGCCGAGTGAGCCAAAGAGTCCCAGGCCAGCGTTGGATGTGAGCCAGTCCATGTTTCCGTATTGGACGTCCGGGCATCTGGGTGAAGACCCATGGCGCCGGCAAACGTGGCATCCCACCGATCACGAAGATACTCCACGGTAACAGAAAGGGTTTCCGAGATGCCCTTGCGTAGTTTCAACAGGCTATCAGGCGACATGGTGAACGTTTCCATGGAATCGTCCTCCAAGCACCGGACGAGGTGGCCAATGAAGATGGAGATGACGTCGAAAGCTGAAGCCAATCTCGTCGAGCATTGGGCGTAGTCTGGCTGGTTGAGCTGTTGCAGAAGCGTCGGGATGGATGAGCGGATATCAATGAGCAGCAAGTTGATCAAAAGGTAGGCAAAGGGCTTGTCGTCATCTTTGACGATTTCTGTGAAAAGCAATTTGGACGCTCGGGCTGGGTATGCTTGGAGTAGCGCTGCTGCTGCATTGGTGTACGCGGACCTAGCGGCAGCATTTGGGCGGCTTGTCACCAAGTTTTGAATGAACTTGACGACTGTCTTGAGCCATTGCGGGTCATGGGGATATATCTGAAAGAGAAGAGGTTAGACTGATAACTTATAGACGAAGACAAAAAAAAAAAAAAAAGCCGAGATAACTATACAGATAGAAATTTACAGCCCACAATTGACATGTACATACAGCTGGATTGACCTGGCGCAGAAAAGTTGCGATGAACTCAAGAAGCGTCACTCCGTCAGTGCCAGTGAATGAAGCAACCAACGACTTGATCGTATCAGCAACCTGGTTGATCAGGACATGCCTCTCAACAACAGACGCCATGGCATTCAGCCACGCAAACAAGAGGATGTCCAAGACAGCGGCATGCGTCGGGGCGATTTCTGCCAGGGAGCTTACGTCGCCTGCTTCGACGAATGCCTTGGCTCCCTCTGGTGTACTGACGAGGGCGTGGAGCAATTTCAAGAGGAGATCCGTCGTTGGGCCTGAACTAGATGAGTTTGGGTCAGTATGTGTAGAGTTTTTCTTTTTTCATTCCCTTTCCTTGTTTCCTTGTTTTCCCTTTCTCACCTATACAAAACTGCTCTCGCAAGACCAGGGATCCTGCCTGTAAACTTGTCTTCCGCTCTCAGGGTCTCCGGCACCAGCGCTGCAAAGATGTGGATGACGGATACGGCAAGATCCAACATTTCCTTGACGTTCCCTCCCCGGGACTGACCAGAGCCCGTCTTGATGAGCCGGTCGAGGAACCGCGGAGACACGCTGGCCCACAGATCTTGGATGGCGGTCGCATCTTGGCGAAGCTCTGGCGTGTTGTCAAGAACGGATTTGAGCAGGGCGAGGCCGACGAAGCGCTGGGTGTCATCGTTTGCCTGGAGCAGGGATTTGATTTTGGCTATACTGGCCGCGTCGGGGTTCTTCGTGTTGTGATTTGGGCATGTTTGGCTGCTGTCTCGAGGCTCTGCATCCATGTCCTGTCCTATGCGCGATGCTGATGGTAAAAGTCTTTGTCAATGGTCGGGTGTTGTGACGTTGTGATTTGAAGTTGCTGGGAACAAATGTTTATTGTCGAGGTTAAAAAAAAACAAAAAAAAAAAAACAAGTCACTGAAAACCACCACAAAATGACTGCCAGTCCATCGAGTGTGTGTACATACACTATGTACATCAATCAATCAATCCTGATGACGCACAGCTGAGCAAGTCGACGCCGACCTGCACGCGCGCACATTTGGCGCCGCCTCTTGAGCTCCACTTGCAGCGTCGCAGCTCCCAACATTGAAGCCACATCCCATCATTGACGTCGTCCGAACATTGAGGCAACATTGAAGCTTCATCCCAGCATTGACGTCCAGACATCGAGGCAATATCGCAGCAATATCGACGCTCGACATCGTCTTTGGCCGCCGCAACTCCTCGTAGCTCCATCGCAGACGGCCACCAGACAATGGCATGAGCCCCATCATGCCTGGAGCCGACCAGAACGAGAACGACGCCTTTGTATCATTCTCAGCCTCGCCCTCGTCGCATGCAGTGCCTACGCCTCCGTCTACCGACGACCGCGACGAGATTGATTTCTTCGGCGACGATAACATTGTCAACGACGATGGCGACGGCGACGGCGACGGCGACGACGCAAACCGAGGCCACGTTCTTGTCAACGACCCCTTTCAAGACGGCTTCAACGCACCCTTGTCCTTCAAGCGCAAACAGCAGCCCTCCGCGCAATCTGGTCCCTCTCGCTTCTTCTCCGCCTTGACAGGCTCGCCATCGCGACAGCATGTCCGTGATCCTGTTGCCCGGAACCAGCGCCCACATGACAGACCCGGGACAGCAGACACTCTGTCGAGAGTCCGCACCCACATTGTGAAACCCTCTGCCAAAGATGGCTTGGCATCACACGATTGGAACATCGAAGGGCCAGGGCGGCGAGTCGGATATGAGGACTTGACGGCCATTGACTGGATCTTCGAGTACACGAAAGAGCGGCAGCGCCTGCGCGTGCTGTCTTCCAGCGCCAGCGGAATCGTCGGCTACCTGCAATATTTCGTAGACGCCAGCCAAATATGGATCATACTGGTCTTGACGGGCCTCCTCGTCGGCGCCATTGCGGCCGGCATCAATGTCACGAGTGACTGGCTGGGCGACCTGAAGCTCGGCTTCTGTTCCAGCGGGCCTGAGGGAGGCCATTTCTACCTCAACAAGAGCTTCTGCTGTTATGGTTACGACCAGGGTTCCAAGTGCACCGGGTGGAAGTATTGGAGCGAAGCGCTCGGTGTACGCGCCGCGGCTGGCAAGTGGATTATAGAGTACCTCTTCTATCTCATCTTCTCTGTTAGTACTTCTTTTCTTCCTTTCTTCCATCAAAGTCTCTTGGCTGGGCAGATTGGTTGACTGATTTGAACACATGGTCGACCTAGACCACACTGGCATATAGCGCGGCACTGCTTGTGCAAGAGTACGCCATCTATGCCAAACACAGCGGTATTCCCGAGATCAAGACTGTTCTTGGTGGCTTTGTCATGAAGCAATTTCTGGGCACCTGGACGCTGATTACGAAATCAATGGGGCTTGTAGGTCGAGTTGTTTCTACATTTCTACTGTCCAAAGTCAAAATGACGCTGCCCAAACAATGTTGATGGATCCTCTGTCTGATCGTGTACCTTGTTCCTATTATTAAGGTGCTTGCCGTGGCCTCCGGCATGTGGCTCGGAAAGGAAGGTCCTTTGGTGCACGTTGCGTGCTGCTGCGCCAATTTATTCATCAAATTATTTTCCAATGTCCGAGACAACGAAGGTATGATGGACAAAAAGTCTAATCACAAGTGTCAAAAGAAAAGAAAAAAAGGAGAAAAGAGAAACTAACATTGATTAATCAGCTCGGAAAAGAGAGGTTCTTTCGGCGGCCGCAGCATCTGGTATTTCGGTGGCCTTTGGCTCGCCCATTGGCGGTGTCCTTTTCAGTCTCGAGGTAATGATTGCCCTCCCTCCTGTATATACATACAATCTCCCATCATTACCAAAATACTCGTCTCTGACAAAGACTCGTAGCAACTGTCGTATTATTTCCCCGACAAGACCATGTGGCAGAGCTTCGTGTGTGCCATGACAGCCGCTGTTTGTCTGCAAGCCTTCGACCCCTTCCGGTCCGGCAAGTTGGTTTTATATCAGACCAAGTACAGCGTGGACTGGCACGGGTTTGAGATTATTCCGTATGCCATGCTTGGTATATTCGGCGTAAGTTCGAGTTGTTGTTCAAAGTCATGTCAAAAATTCTCGCGCCGTGAACTTCCTCTTCTCCTTCTTTCCCTCTGCTCCCCCCCTCCCCCCCCCCCCCCCCCCCCCCCCCCCCCCCCCCCCCCCCCCCCCTCTCTCTCCTTGGGGTCATGCAAATATGGAGATTTTTTTTGGCTAATCTTTCCACACTCGGACAATACCAACCAGGGCGTGTACGGCGGACTCTTCATACGAGCCAACATGGCCGTGGCGCGATGGAAAAAGGCACAATCATGGCTTCCCGGTCCCTTGATCCAAGTCCTCGCCGTGGCTCTCCTCACCGCGCTCATCAACTATCCCAACTTTTACATGAAGGTTCAGTCCACGGAGCTGGTGTCGAGTCTCTTCTCCGAGTGCTCGCGCGTGCTCGACGACCCCATTGGCTTGTGCCGCACTGGCACGGCCTCGGCCAGGACCATTATCCTGCTCATCTTCGCCGCCGTGCTGGGCTTCTTGCTCGCCATCATCACGTTCGGCCTGCAGATCCCGGCCGGCATCATCTTGCCGTCCATGGCTATTGGCGCGCTGACAGGCCGGGCAGTCGGCATCATCATGGAGATCTGGGTGCATAACCACCCGCAATTCCTCCTCTTTGCCACATGCGCCCCCGACGTGCCCTGCATCACGCCCGGCACCTACGCCATCATCGGCGCCGCGGCTGCCCTCGCCGGGGTGACGCGCATGACCGTCTCCATCGTCGTCATCATGTTTGAGCTCACCGGCGCGCTGACCTACGTGCTGCCTATCATGGTCGCCGTCATGATATCCAAATGGGTTGGCGACGCCCTCTCGCGTCGTGGCATCTACGAGTCGTGGATCCAGCTCAACGAGTACCCCTTCATCGACCACAGCGAGGAGGTATCCCTCATCATCCCCGACCTGCCGGCCTCCCAAGTCATGACGCGCATCGAGGACCTCGTCGTCATCACCGCCACCGGCCACACCATTGCCTCGCTCCATGCCCTCCTCGACCTGCAACCCCACCGCGGCTTCCCCGTCATTTCAGACGCCCGCGACGCCATCCTCCTCGGCTACATCTCCCGTGCCGAACTCGGCCACAACCTCGCCACGGCCACGCAACCGCCGCGGTCCCTGCCCCCCGAGACAGAAACCTTCTTCTCCCACCAGCCACTGGCCGACCCGCGCTCCACGCTCGATCTGCGATCCTGGATGGACCAAACACCACTGACACTCCCGTCCCGCACCAGCCTCCACATGGCCGTCTCGTACTTCCAGAAACTCGGCCTGCGCTACGTCCTCTTCACGGACCGCGGCGCTCTGCAGGGCCTCCTCACCAAAAAGGACGTGTGGTACCTGCTCAACGGGGCCGACGAAACGAGGCGTACCGGCGCCGGAGTGCCGTCCTCATCACTGTCCATGTCGATGGGAATCACCCAGCGACGCGGTGGACGGCACGGCACGAACGAAGAGGACGCTCGCCACGACGAGCATGGCGGCGACGAGCAGCACCACTTGCTCCGGCAGGAAGACGACCACCTGGACGGAGCAAGCATATTGTAAACACGGGGGTGTTAAAATAGCGGTTCGCAAGATGATAATGCGACAATGTATTTCCGGTCCAGGACGGAGCGGAATATAATAACACACGCGCCTCGTAGTCCATCTTATACCCATTACTGCTGTTGTCGTGCGACCCCATTGGTTTTTACGAGTCATTTATTTTCAAGGTTTTGTTTTAGAAATATAAATGATGATGAAAAAATAGTACGAAAGTATTCTTTTATTGTAGATACTGTACAAAGAAACTAAAAGGAAGAAAAAAAATTCAAGATAAAACGGCAATATAGTGCGCCGTCCACATTACACGTCGTTTCCCATCTGCCTCACACACTTTTCTAATACCACGAATTAAGCTTCATAGAGAATTCTGTCATTCATGCCCCGTGGTTTACTCTACATTTTGTACGTATGAACATCCGCCGGAATCGACGAGAAAAGAGAAACAAAAAACACAATTCCTGCATTCCAAACTAATACTCAAAATTATCATCTACAGACGGCCCCTTGTTCTTCGCCACGCTTTCCTGCTTGCGATACATGTCCGCCACCTGCCTACTGCTCGTCGCCTCGTCGGGTTTCTTATCCTCGCGCATCTTGATGAAGCGCGGGAATCGGAGACTGATGCCCCTGTCGCCCGAGGCGTCGACACCCTCATTGCAGCCGGCCTTGTAGCGCGGACTGAGCGTCAAGTCGGCCGTCTTGACTTCCCACACATAGCGTGGCTCGAACCACACGTCTGGTTGGTGCTGGTTGCCCGTGGAATGCGAGTAAAAGGGCTTTGGGCGGTCAATGACAATCTGGGTCAGTTGCGCGTGCAGTTCCTCGAGCGCTTGTTCCGAGAAGCCGGTTCCGATGTTGCACACGGTTTCGTAGCTCTCTGTTGCGGGGTTGTAGCAGGCGAGGAGGAAGGCGCCGTAGATGGATGCACGTTTTCCACGACCGTGGTAGGCGCCGAGAACGACGAGGTCGAGAGAGTCGCCCACGCCGGCAAGGTAGTCTTTTTTAACCTGAGGGGGGTTTTCATGTGTTAGTTGGTTGGCTAGTAAGGGAGCGACTTCTTTCCAAAGGGATAAACAGAAAAAGAGAAGAGAAGAGAAGGGTGAAGAAAAAAAGGTAAAAGAAGAAGAGAAGGAAAGAAGAAGAAGAAGAAGAAGAAGAAGAAGAAGAAGAAGAAACAAAACGCACCTTGAGCCAGTTTCGACTACGCTTGCTAGGCTCATATCCACTCTCCCTCCCATCCAGCATCTTGACCATCAACCCTTCGCAAGAAGCCTTGACACTCTCGTCGAGAAAGACCTGAATCTCGTCAAGCTCCTGCCCGTTCATGCACGTGGCGAAGGCGAACTCCCCCTCAATGGGCGAAAAAGATTGGTGAAGAAGCGCGCGACGCTCCCGCAGCGGCTGTTCCACGACCGGTTTCCCGTTCAGATACAACAAGTCAAAGGCAAACACGCAAACCTTGACCTTGACATCCTCGATCTTGACATCCTTCTTCTTTCGCGTCATGAGCTTTTGGAAGGGCAGCACTTTCTTCTCGTCGACATCCCATGCCACTGTTTCGCAGTCTAGCACGAAGCTCTTGGTGTCATTCTTGACCCAGGTGTGTAGTTTGGCGAGGATATCAGGGTACTTCTTAGACAAGTCCTCTGAGTTTCGAGAAAATATGCTGGCCACGCCGTCGGCAACTGCTTTGGCCGTCCCGGACGTCTCCTGGCTCAGTTCTTGCGCGGCATCCTTGGCCACGTAGTGGATCTGGGCCCGCTCGCCGTCGTACTTGTATTCACATGTGAATTTCTGGCCGTCAAACCGGTCCAGCACCTCTGTGATGGCCTTTGTGGGCTTCGCCAACATGGGCTTCAGCGGAACACCAGGCCGTAACTTGCAATTGTCTCTCAGTCTGGCGATGCCATGCTCAAGCACCGCCGGGATGATGGCATCGTAGCTCGGCAGCTCACTGGAAAGATGTCAGTTTGAGCAAATCAACAAAGTCAACCGGGTTTTCTTCCCTTCCTCCTCCTCCTCCTCCTTTTCTTTTCTTTCTCTCGTTCTCTCACCCTTTCATTCATTTTTCTAGCCCTTTTTCTAGCCCTACGAAAAACAACATACCTGTACACCGTCTTGAGAATAGACTCCCCACTCTCCATCTCCGCCGTGCTCGGAATCCTGCCCTGTTGATCCGCCTCGTGGCAAACAATCGCATGCGCCAAAGAAACAAGCACAGTCCTGTCCGCAAGTCCCAGCCGCAATTTTCCCTCAAGAAACCGGATAATAAACTTGGCCTCACTGGGTCCGCCCTTGTCCTTGGTGATGCCGGCTTTGGTCGTCGAGTGGGCGTCTGCCGCCGATAAGAGCTTCTTGATACCGTCGACTTTCCTCCCCTGCGCGCCATTGCCAGACGCAGTGGCGATGCCCATCAGACCCTGATGAACCCCCCGAACGGTCAAGGGTTTGGGCTTGACCATGGTCGGCTGGGTCGATCGACTCTTGACGGCCACCAAGCCCAGGTCACCAATCTCCTTTTGGTCAGCCTTGATGACCTGAATGCTGCGACCCGTGGTCTCGCCAATGGCCTTCATGATGAGGGATTCGCCAATGCCGAGCTCGATGCCTGCGTAGTCGGGGGCAAGCTTGTTGATCATGAGCAGGACGGTGGGAAGTAAGTCGTTGGGAGTGAGCCGCATGACTTGTCGTAAAAACAAAGCGCAGTGCTCCATGATGATCAATCGCTTCGTCGTCATCTCAATCAGGAAGAAGGTCGCACACAGCGCGGCGTATGGCACGGGAGTCCCGGCTTCCCAGTCAGGATACGCGTGGTCATCCGTCTTCGTCTTGAGTTTTGTCTGCACTTTTTGTCTGGCCTTGGCGGCAATGCTTGGCTTCTCGTCTAGACCTGCGCCTTCTGCGTCCGAAGCCGACTCTGACGCTGACTCCGAAGCCATTGACTCCTCCTCGTCGTTTCTGACTTTGCCGTCATCGTCCATGTCTGTCGGTGATGTTTCCTTTTTGATGTCGTTCGTCTTGACTGGTGATTTGATTTTTTTGACGTCTTTTACATCTTTGTTCTTGGAAAGCGTCCCATTCTGCTTTTTAATTTTGGGAGCTGCACCTTGTTCCTCTTTCGCAACTGCAGCCTCTTCCTTTGTGCTGCCAGTACTGCCTGCACTGCCAGCTCTACCAGCGCGTACCTTCTCCGCCTTTATCTCCGCCTCCTCTTCCTCGTCCTCCTCAACTTTGATCCGGCTCCGCCTCGCCCGCTTCAGAACTGGCCCCTCATCCTCATCCTCCTCACTCTTCACCTTATTCTTATTTTCCTTCTGCCTGGATACCTGCCGCAGGCCCCGATCCCTCTTTCTCGACTCCTCGCCTGCCGTCTGCTGCTCGGAATCCGTATTTACCCTAGTACTCGCATCTTCGGCATCCCCGCCAGTGGTCCCCAGGGGTGGTGACGGTGATGGTCGTGGTGCACTTTTTGTCGAAAACGCCAATTTCGTTTGCTGTGGTTGGGATGGTGGATTCTTGGCGCCAAAGAATTTTCTGCAAGGAGAAAAAAAAGAAAGAAATGAAATTCCGAAAAAGTTAGTTATATCCGTGATGTATGCATATATTATATATTGGGGTGGAGGGGGCAAATGAGCAAGTGTAAAGTTGTAACAAAAGGGGACGAAATCCTCGGCCCATCTGTGCTTTTACTCGTATTTATTGCTCTATTCTGATGATGTTCTTGCTTCTTCTTTCTTTTTTATAATATGGGAAGTAAAAACGCACCCCAAAGTGCTCTGCCCTTTAACGTACCCCAACGTCGTCTGTTTCGGCGGCCCCATACTCCAGTGCCTCCTCCCGCTAAGAACGCACAGGCCGCGGACACGCGACGCTGATGCTGATGCTGGCAAGGACGAGAATGATGATGTCGAAGCTGATCGACGAAGATGCGGAAACGCGGTGTCGACGGCCGAGCCTCTGCTCCAAGCCAGCATGAAGGCAGCAGATGAAGATGCACAGAGATGGGATCGACGGAGGCGGGAGTGAGAATTAAGGGTGGGAACGGGAATGGGAATGGTAATGGTAATGCGTGATGGTGATGCGTGCGGCGTGCAGAGATGCGGCCATTCGGGACGGACGTGGACGTGGACGGAAATGCACGGGGATGGGGGCACTGCGCAAGCTGCTTTGCTAGAGGGAACCCGACTTGTGAGCAGCGGGAGCGGCCATGACGCGCCGAGGAGGCAGGAGCGCGTTAATTGGGTTTCGCGACTCTGGCGTCTAGGTCGGTACTTAGGCAATGTACCTTCCTGCCTGGACATTTGACATTTGCGAGTCACGACGACACGGTTGGGCAGTCACGTGGTACACATTATATGGGTGCCTTTTCTGGCATCGAACTCTCCTGTTCAGTGCAAGGGGAACGTCGTCGGCGCCAATTCATTCCAAGTTGCTCAACTGACATTCACCACCCATGTCTAACTAAGTCCCAAAAATGACACCATCACCATGTTCCCATTCGTCCGAACATCCAAACGACCAAGCGCAGTACGACAAAAGAAAACAAAACACCATGCTTATATATTTGAGCTTTCCGGTCCTTCTCTACTTCAAAAGGGTTATAGTACAAGAAAAAAGCGAAAAGTCCCAGGAATCATTAGTTAGAAAAAACGTTTTTTAGTCTTTCTTTTTTTTGCCTGTCCACCACCCCCTGCCTCCCACTCCCTCACGAGAATAAAGAAAATTGTCTACGCGTAGGTGCTAGGTCCGAGCAGGCCAGGTCAGATCAGGTACTGTAAGGGTTGACACCACTTGACCCTAGGCTATATTTTTGTGTCCAAACTGGGTTTATATCGAGGAGTAAAGCCAAGAGGTTTAGGCAAAGTAGTAGGTCTCGTCGGGGGTACGGCCGCGAATATAGGCGGGCTCGGAACCAGGAGCGTAGATATCTTCAAAGAGAATGGAAGGCTTGGCCTCGGGAACAGCCATAGCCTCGGCGATGGCAACCTCCTCGTTGACGTGGCTGCGGGCCTCCTTGTCGATCTTCTTCAGGTCGTCCTCGGTCGTGACTTTCCAGTCAAGAATCTTCTGTTTCAGTCCGGCAATGGCATCGTTGGTGGAACGCATGCGCTGGATTTCCTCTCGGGTGCGGTAGGTGGTACCAGGGTCGGACATGGAGTGACCACCGTAGCGATAGGTGACGTATTCGAGAACCATGGGGCCCTTGCCAGCGACAGTAAATTCCTTTCCGTACTTGACAGCAGCCTTGACGGCCAAGACATCCATGCCATTAACCTTGAGACCGGGAATGTATTGTCCGCGCTTGTAGTAGTCGGTCAAAGCAGAAGAACGGGCAGCCGAAGTACCCATGCCGTATTTGTTGTCTGATCATTTTCATCATTGAATTTAGCGCCTGGAAATCTCATGCAATTGGAAAGAATTGGGAAAGAAGATAATGCACAGGTAGACAAAACAATGCATAGATCGACTTACTCTCGCAGCCGAAAAGAGCAGGCAGATTCCACAGCTTAGCCATGTTGAAAGCCTCAAACACTTGGCCTTGGTTGCTGGCGCCATCGCCGTACAGAATGATACTGGCAGTCTTGCTGTCCTTGTACTTGTGGGCGAAAGCCAGACCAGCACCAACGGGGACCTGAGCGCCAACAATACCGTTACCGCCGTAGAAGCCCTTGGAGAACATGTGCATGGAGCCACCCTTGCCGTAGGCAATACCCTCGCGACGACCGAGAAGTTCGCCAATGATGGATCGGATTGTGCCGCCGCGCATCAGAGCAAAACCGTGGCATCGGTAGGCGGTGATGATATCGTCGGCTTTGGTGATGGCGTGTTCGATACCGACAGCAACGGCCTCCTGTCCAGTAGACAAGTGGCAGAAACCACGAATCTTTTTCTCCTTGTACAAACGATCGGCAGCCATTTCCATCTGTCTACGGAATCATCAGCCTCATGCAAGCGCTTGTGAAACAGAGGGGCAAAAAAAAAAGAGATAATGGAAGAGAGATTTAAATCATTACCTGATGACGACCATGTCGGTGTACATCTGCTTGAGTTCCTTCTTGGTCATGTTGATAGTGTAAGAAGGAGGATCCACTTCGTAAGTCTCGAAGCTCTCATCACTCAGGGTAACCTGGAAGGGCTCATCGTCGGACTGCATTGAATAGAAGAAATTTCATTAGCAACCACGTCAGTCAAGAAAATGAGGCACAAAAAAAAAAGGAAACCGGGCATGCTTTTCAATCGATTCTCGCTTGTTCGCTTTGCGACAGACACATCAAAGGCGTAGAAATAAAATCAAAATAAAGGGGGGAAGGGGGGGTAAGACCGCCGTACCTCAGGAACGCCATTTACTAAAGACGCAGAGGCTGCGTCGGTCGTGACAGATCGCTTGGCCAGGACAGCGGGAGTCTGGGCTACTCTGACGCGCAAGGGCAGCGCCCTGGGAACTCGGAGAGCTCTGGAGAACATGGCGCAAACGATGTGGTGATGGCCGCTGCTCAGTGGATTGAGGAGGTGGGTGGATGAAGGGTTGGTCTAGAAGAGGAAGAATAATTGATGCGCGACCAAGGCACGACAGGGAGCTGCGCCGAGATTTCAGGTGTTGAGCGTTGAGCTCATTGTTGGATGACACTAGGTCTGGAAATGGCTAGCTCAGTGATCACGTGATGTGACTTTGGGCGTACATTTGAGTTGTCGACAACCCCACATTACACACAGTGTACATACGTGGGATGACAGAACTTTTCGCATTTCAAAATGTATTGCTTTTTTTTTAAAATTTATTTAATCTCATATAGAATCTAATTAAAAAAGCTAATACAAGAATGATGGATCTAATTCCAAATAATATAGAGCTAGACTATACTATATTCTATAAATATATTTTTGTTTATCTTTATAATTAGGCCGGTTTAATAAATTGAAGATACCTTCAAAATGTGAAAATTTCTGTCATCCCATTGTATGTACATGGATGACAGACAGGGCACGATAAGACATTTGCTGAAGGTAAAAAGCCCCAGGGGTCGGTGTTTCTGAATTGACCGCTAGATGGATCATGTGCATACATACACTGAATTGTGTCACGTCGTCACGTGTGTGGTTCACGGCATGGCATTATGGCTAATAAAGGTATATGATAAACCTGTCCATGCCAGCCCTTCGCGAGCACCAACTCCAGAGCAGGCTCTCTTCCAAAAAGGAAAAAGAAAAAAGAAAAAGAAGAATGCCGCATTCGATGGTTTTGACTCCAAAAAAAAAGAAAGACATATGACCCTATTCCGTATGACAAGTTGCCATATGCTTGTGTGTAGTGCTCATGAAATGCAAATTTTGCCCCATCCTGGGCGAAAAGCTATGCATGTATCGAAACAATGAAGTAAAACAACGCCTGCTGTCCCATGCTTGCCACGAAAACCCTCACCAAAATTTATCAGTTCTTTGCTCGTTGTCGAAAAAGCATATAGACATTATGTAAAGCGTCCGTAATATCGGGCCCTATGGTCAAGACGGATGTGTTCGTTTTGACATGTTTTTAATATTACCGGTTTTCCGTTCTTCAGAATCATTGAACCACATAATCGCTCCTCTCAAGAAAAAAAAGGCTCCGCTGCTGATGGTGTGGCGTCCTGCATGTCGATATCCTGAGTTTCGCAGCTTGGGCCAGCACCATCTGATTCACCGGCTCGGCAGTCTACTGCCATTGCGCTCATCGGCCGCTTAAGTTTGTCTTGCAGCTCGCGTGGCCGAAGTGGCAAGGGTCGTTCACATAATGGCTCTTCGGGTGGTGAAAATGACCAAACCTGAACAAGATAACATGAGCATGAGTTCCAATAAATCTGGGGGAAAAGAGGGAAAGAGAGAGAGAGAGTGTGTGTGTGTGTGGTTTGCGGGAGCGGAGGTGGACCAAGGTGAAAGGAGGAATGACACAATTTCATTAATCACCATTGATCATCGTGTTCCAGCTTACCTCCATGACTGTACGGTTTTGTCTCAGAGCAAGTGCCACGCACTTTTCTTCCTCAAAGGCAACGCGCCACACTGCTTCACCTTGCGCAATAAGTTCTCGGACAAGGTGCCCAGTCTTGAGATCCCATATCTTGACGCGGCCGTCACTACCGCCGCTGACAACCCTCGTGTCGTCAAACTGCAAGCTCGTCACACTATTATCATGGGCTGCAAGACGGTGGATCGGACACATCCTTTCCAAAGACCAGACCCGTACTGATCCATCAGAACCGCCAGTGACCAAAGTGTCTCCTCGCATTTGCAATTGTCCGACAAGTGAAGTATGTCCTTGTAATATCGCCAGACACTCGCTGATTGTTTACATGTCAGCAATTGTGTTTGTTTGGAGAGAGAGAGAGAGAGAGAGAGAGAGAGAGAGAGAGAGAGAGAGCAACTCACCCCGAGGTTGGATCCCAGACTCGCACGTTAGTATCCAAGCTGCCCGTGACGACCCTCTTTCCATCAAAAGCAATCGCGTAAATCTGGCTAAAGTGGCCTTGCAACGTCTGGAGACATCGTCCTTCGGAAATGCTCCACACTCGGGCGGAAGTGTCGTAACTCCCCGACACTACAATATCACCCTTGATCTCCAAGCAGCGCACGCTTAGCCCATGCCCGACGAGCACATTACGGCAGAGACCTGTTTTGATATCCCAGATTCGTAGTGTTGTGTCCCGGGAGCCAGAAATGGCGGTATTTGAGTCGGCCATCTTGAGGCATCTCACTGTCGAGGTATGACCACGCAGAGTGTGGAGGCAAGCGCTATGCGAGATTTTGTGAATTAGTCAGGTGTACGCATTCCAGAGGATGGACGTGCATGAGGGGCTATGCAGATGATGAGAAGAAGAAGAACGAGGAGGAGGTTTAGGCTGAGAGACATGAGATGGGGGAGGGGAAAAAAAGAAGATGGCGACGCAGACAGAGAAGAGAGAAGGACAGAAGGAGAGATGGTAATGATGGTGATGATGATGTTGTTGTTGTGTGCAGAATATCGGCCTACCCAGTCTTCAGGTCCCACACACGGACATCCCGGTCACAGCCGCCGCTCACCATGGTGTCTTCCCATGGAACCATGGCCCAAACACCCATGACATGGCCTTGCAGTGTGCGTTGGTTGTCTCCGCTAGTGTCAAATACGTGAATCTTGGCATTATCTAGAGCCACAATAATGTATTTGGGAGTCAAGTGTAGGCTGGTGACAACACCGCCTTCTTGTGTAATATTTCTGTGAACGCTAGTACCTCCCGATCGCCAGGCAGCCTCAACCAAGTATCGTTTCTTGAAATGAGACTTGTACGACCGTAGTTTGGGTCGAACAGGCGTGCCATCGGAGCTGCGAGGGCCCAAATGATGACGACCGGACAAGGGATACGGACCGGGGAAAGGGTTGCTGGTCGCCATGTCGTAATCGGCGTTGGTCATGGTATTCGCCGCAGATCGGACTGGCGAAATAGGGAAAGGCGCATTGATTTCTGATAACCGTCGACCGTAATCGTGTTTGACGCAGAGATTCTTCCATGTCATGTCATCGCTGAGAAGGTCCCGCCATCTCTCGGACACTTGGGATGCTCGTGCCAAAACTTTGGGGTCATCGATAAAGGACAAGATCTATTGAACGAGGGAATCAGATTTTCGTACTTTTTTTTTTCAGTTCCCCTTTCCCTCTCTTTTCCTTTCCTTTCTTCTCCTTTCTTTTCTGTCTAATATTTTCAGGACCGGCCTCACTTACTCTTAAGCATAATTCGTCAGGCAAGCTCGTAAAGGGATCCTTCTTCAAAAGTGGGCTGACGAATTGGTGGACAAAACTGAGCTGCTGGCTGGTACACAAGTTGAGCAAATCTGCCAGGACTCTAGTCCGCTGGGGACCCGAACAATTCTTAAAGTGCTGCCGGACTTTGGCGAGAAAAAAGTCCTCATCATCAGCGGCGTCGCTCCAGTCGGGCTGGCAGTGGGCGGGACCAGGTGAGGCCGCAGGTGTAGGAGGCGGTGGTGGTGAGCCGGTCAATTGCTGATCGAATTCGGCGGCAGGCGTTGGCATGCTGGGCGTGGGCGGCCCTCTGATCTGTCGGACATGTTGTTGAGGGAGTTTCTCGATGGTCGGGTTGGTCAGGGTTGCAGCATTTGCGGTATTTACAGTGTTGAGCGCAGTGTTGAGCGCCAGTTCCTCGGTCAAAATGCTTCCTCTCCGGTCCGAGAAACCCAGAGGCCGGTTATAGCCATCCATGATGATGATGACGGGGGATGATGGGAATGGTGGAAGAAGTCTGGAGCACGCGCCGAGGCTAACACACAGTCGATGTAGCCTGGCTATGCGTCGCGAGTGGTTTGATGAGACGGCAAAGAAAACTGGAGAGGGACGATGGTCTTCGACCTGAAAAGGGGGGGGGCTGGCTGGACGAGTCGGTCGGCGTCGACGAGGGAAGACGAGGGTAGAGGAGGGCGCGAGTGACAGGGAAGGTTCAAGGGCGACGTTGGAGTTTGGTCGGCAGATGTCAGGAACAAAAACAAAGGCCGTGGGCTATCTGAGCCTGACGCGAATCATGTCAGCTCCTGCAGTAAGAAGTCTGGTCTGGTCTGGTCAGTCTGGCCGCTCGATACATGCACGAGGCCCGGAGAGTGCTGGAGGGTGAGGCGATGTCTGGTGGTCTGGATCGAATGCTGTCAATACCGGAGCGTCTGGTCTGATGGCGGCTGGTCTGATGGTGTCTGGTCTGGTGAATTGACGGCACATGCGGACGGACTGGACGGACGGACAGGAATGAGACTGCCAGTCGTCTGGTCTGGTCGCTTTGGACTGGACATGGACTTGCTTTCCATGGTTAGGGGGTTTTGGAGGGGCGCAAAGGGGCGAGGACCGGCGGGACCAGAACCAGACTTGGCCTGGGGGTCTGCATGTGGGGGCCTTCGTGGGGGCTCCCAGTCAGTGTGCAGCCTGGTCTGGTCGGTGGTCTGGTCGGTGGTCTGGTCAGTGGTCTGGTCAGTGATCTGGTCAGTGGGCTCGCCTACTGCATGTGCCGGCTGCCTGGACATGGAGTCTTGGTGGATGTTCGGCGCGCACCGGGGGCCTTGTTCTTGGCCTTGTTCGGGGGACGGCGGCGGCCAGTGTCGGACTGGAGGAGTCTTGCTTGTGTCAGCCCGCAATCGCTGTCTGCTCTGGTCTTGCAGCACAACAAGCAGAGCAATCGGGGCAGCACCGAGCACTGAGCAGAGCACCGAGCACTGACGGGCGCCATCCATCACCACCACGGGACGGATCAACTTGAAACGTGGCCAGCACTGACCTCAGGTTTTTTTTTTTTTTTTTTTTTTTTTCATCTATTTTTCATGTCCACCGTCTCCATGTCCCTGAATGTCCACGGTCGGTGTCGCTGGTCTCATGTTCGTGCGCAACGCGAATGGCCAGCGTTGATGGCCTCCCCTTCTTGACATCAATCTTGACATGGCCGGCCCCTCGACGCTCGCCTCGCCTCGCCTCGCCGTCGCCGTCCCCCGTCCCGTCTACCCGTCCGCGGCACCAGGCCGTCCTGCGCGTGATCGAGTCCACGTCTGATGTGAAGGAAAAGATCAAACCCGAGGGCGGACGGGACGGAAGAGGCGGCACCGACCGATTTGATTGACGAGAACCTACATACACGCCACACACCACGCATGCATGTCTGTACCTACCTGGACGCATGTATTTGCTGCATGCAATATTACAAGCCCCAGGAGGCGCCCAGTCCGTGCGCCCAAACTCGGAATCCCCTGGGCATCTGGGCATCGGAGCAGACCAGGCCAGGCCAGGCCAGCACCAGCCCCTTGTGCTCTCTGCACCTGCCCCCCCCCCCCCAAACACCACTTCGTTTCACCAGACTCTGATCGTCTCACGTGCATGGCATGATTGATATGCGACGCCGCGCGAACGGACAAGGCAGCTGTGTCACTATGCCGATCATAAATAAAAGCCCCGGCCAATATGACTGACCTACCATCACGCTCTTACATCTCATCTCGGTCCTCACCATAGAATAGGTTTATGCACAGAACCATCAACCTATTCTTCGCTGAGGAGCCAACCCGACATTGCACAATAGCTTTACGGTGCTCATTATTCACAACTTCTTTTTTTGATAAAAAAGGTACATTCTGTCGCCTTTTTCCTTCGCGACAAATCCCCCTTCCCCTGAGAAGAAGAAGAGAAAAGAAAAATAGATAGTAATAGAAAAGAAAAAGAAAGAAAGAAAAGAAACATATAATAGAAAAGGAGAAAAAAAAGAAACATATAATAGAAAAGGGTGAAGAGCAAGAGCATTTAAAGCATTATGCTTCTTTTTGGAGGTATTGCTACAATAAACAAAATCGAGACAAAAGAAAGAACAAATATCTGCCACGAACCAACATTCTATTCTATACTTCAATGATGATGTCCAATTTGTGCGAGAAGCGGCAGCAGCATGCCTGCCACCGTGGCCAGCGTATCCCGTATATCCGGGCCCTTGGCTTTGCGCTGCAATATCGACGGTCCGTCCGAGTAGCCGTTTGACCCGGACGCTCCGTCGTGGTGATGGGATAAGCTGTCCTCTTGCATGACGTGCATGGCGACGTACCTAGTATTGTTAGTGCGAGTTCCCCATACCTGCCTCTTCTTCTTCTTCTTCTTCTGCTTCTTCTGCTTCTTCTGCTTCTTCTGCTTCTTCTGCTTCTTCTGCTTCTTCTGCTTCTTCTGCTTCTTCTGCTTCTTCTGCTTCTTCTGCTTCTTCTTCTTCTGCTTCTTCTGCTTCTTCTTCTGTTGATACTGGGGAAAGACACGATAGGCAAGAATGACAAAACAAGGGCAACAAAAACAGAAGACTCTTACAGAAATGTGCCCCCCGAAAAGAGAAGCAACATGCCCGTCCACCACGTGCCGGTTTCTCCATCTACATCGCTGCCACCAAGAACCCTGATCATGATCCGCGTGGATATGGCGCCGACGGGAGCCGCCAAGCTAAAGACGACCAAGTGTCCCCGGGCTGCCCGTTTCGACAATCCCTGCCTGAGCAGTACCGAAGTCAGGCCAAATGCAGCGGGCGCTTTGTGAATCAAGATGGCCATGAATATAATGAAGCCCAGCTTCATATCGGATGTGGCCGAAGATGCGCCCATGGCGATCCCATCGGCGGCGGCATGGATGACGAGCCCGATTGTGGTGGCCAGAGTCCTAGTATGCTTGGGGGTCGGGGTCAATGAGCCCAAAAAGCCTTCTCCTTCGCCTGTGTCGCCTGATGCTCTTTCAGAAGCTGGTCCGCCTAGATTGTCCAGACTAAAGTGTTGTGGCTGCGGACCGGACAGCAGACTCTGGGATGCGTGTTTGGGCAGTCGGTCGATGAGGAACATGAGGATGAAGCCGAGGATCATGGACAAGCCCACCTCGAAGGCTGGGATCTCGGCGCGAACGTGGGACTCTTCATATTTGTGCTTCTCTTGGGTATCGTGTGTTTGTTGGCCTCCTCTTTGCTCATCTGCTGCATACATCTTGTCCGCTTGGTCGGCCCGTTTTGCTGTGGTTGAAGACCCGACGCCTTGAGGCACGATAATGTGCACGAATTCATCGTCAGAGGACTGTGCGGGTCTAATGTCTCGTCGTGTCGTGTCTGTCATCACAGAGGCGACTTGCTCCGACATGTCTCGTTGCTCTAGTCCTACACTCCATGGACTGCTTCGGCGGAGACCACGGACGTTGTGGACGTGCGAGCCGATGGGCGACGAGGCGGCGGCCTCAATTCCTTCGGGGATGATGACAATTAGCGATGTTCCTACTAGTATGCCAATACCAATGCTAGATATAAGTCGTAGTTGCGATTGCGATAGCGAAATGGAGAGCGGGACGGCTCCGGCGAAAAACGACCTGTACAACAAGGGTGTTAGCAGAAAGCAGTTTGTTCTCGCCCCTTTTTGTTTATGTATCTCCCGCCGAGGACGATGCATTTATCGTACGTAATTGCCATAATGGCCTAGGGAAGAAGAGAAACATTAGCTGTGCATTCATTTCCGTCTGAAAGGTGGTTGGTGTGGGGGAAAATGAACGAACGCAGAGGCCTAGAAGCAGGAAGATGCTCGTCATGATTGAGCCGGCCGCTGTAAAGGTGGTGCCTGGTCTGCAGAGAGGTGAAGCTCAAGTTGCGACGGTCCCGGTCCGGAACTCGTTGATCGATTGAATGGAGTCTGGTGCGAAACAGCGCAATGCGGTTCCCGAACAGGCTGCCTCATGAACGCATCATGGCCGCTTCAATGGGGCGCTGAGATGAAGTAAAAAAGACTCGAGAGCTTATGTGATTCGCTTCAACAACAACCACAATAAGAATAACACAAGAAAGCTGATGTCGCCGTTGAGCAGCCTTGAGAGCTTGTAAAGGGTGAAGGTAGCTTGCAGGTGCAGAAATGGGGGTTCTTGGAGCTTGGTGTAATTGGCCAAGTGTCTGTCTGGTTGTTCTGTTAAAGACTCCGTCCGGTCTGAGCTTCGACTCTCCACTCCACTTCCCCTGGTGCTTGGCACTTGCAAACGGGGATCTGTAAACAGCCAAGGCCCCACGCGTTCTCGACCACCTTTGAACTCCATCCTTCACATTTGACCACAAATGCAACATCAAAGTGTTTGTAACACACCAAGAGCTTACCTCGGGCAAGTGGGCAGGACAACCGAGACCACATTCACTGGAACACCTTCTCGAGCATGCGCTGCTCGTCATGACGGATCCTCCCGCGCCGTCACCGAAGAGACGCCACATCCTGTCCTCCATCAACCCGCATCAACACAAAGATGACGACGTCTCACGACGGCGTGCCAAGAAGACTCGGCACGATGAAAAGACCAAGAAAAATCATAGCGAAGGCCACGCCGGCTCTTATGACTACTCTGGCGAGCCAGACTCTCTAACGGACGCGACTCCCAGAGAAGATAGGCAAAGTGAAGAAAGTCAGACTCGCCCGCGCCGGTCACGGCTAAGACTCAAGACGGGGAAGTCAAGACGCCGCAGGAAATCGCGAGAGGGACACAGAGATGGCCACGTACGCGACGCCCATGATGAGGAATCTCACACAGACTCTAAACGCAGCTCGAGCAGGCATCACCATCACCATCGCCGGCACAGACACCGACCGCGGTCCCCAACACCACCCAATCCCCATGATCCCGATCCGCTAGATCCTGAAGCTGCGTTCCGCGAATCCCTCTTTGACGCCATGGCCGACGACGAGGGCGCGTCGTACTGGGAATCTGTTTACGGACAGCCCATCCACGTTTACTCCAACGAAAAAGTTGGCCCAGCGGGCGAACTGGAGCAAATGACTGAAGAAGAATACGCAGCTTACGTACGGCAAAGAATGTGGGAAAAGACCCACGCGGGCCTGCTCGAAGAAAGGGCCAAACAGGACGACAGACGGAAGCAGAAGCAGGAAGAAGAGGCACGAGCGCGTAAACTACAGCGAGAAATGGACCAAAGTCTTCGGCGCGGAGAAGAACGGCGCCAGAGGAGACAATGGACGGCGCGTTGGGACGAGTACTCTCGCGCGTGGACCGCGTGGAATGGCACCCTCAAGACGCTGGCATGGCCCGTTACCGCTGCTGCTGCTGCTGCTGCTGCTGCTGCCACGGATGGTACTGGGCGGCCTGCCGGAGGACATGTGGTCAGCGAAGAGGACGTGCGGTCCTTTTACGTACGGGGCCTGGATCTGGAGAGCATTGGCGAGCGCGAGTTTGTGAGCAAGCTCAAGGAAGAGAGGGTGCGGTGGCATCCGGACAAGATGCAGCAGAGACTGGGGGGCAGCGTGGATAGCGAGGTGATGAGGGATGTGACGGCCGTGTTTCAGATTATCGACAAACTTTGGACGGATATGCGGGCGGGGGGCTGAATGGCCCGCTGTGCATACGGAGGTGCGCCCGGGCGTAGATGGCGTTTTGCTACGTATTTACATATAGATACCCCTGTTTGTTTACTGTCACTGTCAGATATTGTCTTTTCTCATTCTACTGCCGACTGTTGTCTCGCATCACCGCCCAGGATTCATCGCCAGGCTATCAAAGCATGGACGACCATTTTCGACGATACAATTTCTAGACGAGTCCACCCGTGACCACGAGTCGATAAGACAGAGTAAAATTACTTGTGATTCGGCGCTATGAAATCGGGCGTGAAAGGACAATACATATTATATCACACACGTATTCAATGCTCGCATCATCTCGCGCCATGAAGCCATTCCATCGGCATTGCTATGTCCGACTTGCAATTCATGTAATTGTCCAACTGCTGTGTCAATCATGAGATTTGTGAAACCCCGCCTTCTTTTCGTCGTTCTGCCGTGATTCTTTTCCCCTCTTGTTTCGTCGCCCTTGCCACCTCCGTCCTTTGTAACAGATTAATGTATATCGAGATAGTATATCAAGATAGAATAGATATCCTAAGCCGTTCTCTCTCCAAGTTTCTTCTTCTCTTTTCTTTTATTTTCTTTTCTTATCTTGTCTTGTTTCAAACCTAAACGCGAAAAGGAGGAAAGAAAAGAAACGCATTACAGATTCGCCATGGCATAGGCCGCACCGCCCATGAGAGCCCCCATGGCCACGGCAGCAGTCTGGACAGGCGCAGCACCGCCGGTAGAAGTGGCGCTCGATGCCGCCGAGGCGAGACTGCCGGTCGCGGCGGCGACATTGGAAGACACCTTGGAGAGCTCGGCCTGGGCGCTGGACTTGACGCCGCCGGTGGCCGTGGCGATGAAGCTATTGAGGGAGGAGGCCTTGGCGCCGGCGTCGCTCGTGACCTTTGCGATGTCGCTGGAGATGCCTGCGACCACAGACGAGGCCTGGGACTTGAGGCCTTCGATTTTGGTGGACGCGCCCGAGATGACGCCCCCGACGGCGGATGACAGGTCACCGAGGCCTTGGGGCTGGGGCTCGGGCGTGGCCTGGACGGCGGCGGCGAGGACGAGGACGAGAGCGTTGGGGAATTTCATGATGGATATGTGTGGGAGGGTTGGTGTGGTGGATGGTTTTGGTTTTGATTGTATTTGTATTGTAATATGTTGTATTGGTAATTTGTCTTGTTCGTCTTTTTCTTGGAAAGTGAAAAAAAAAAAAAACACAGAGTCAGAGCACAGAAACAAGAAAAGGCAAAAGGTAGGCAAAACCATCTTTATACTCCCCGCATACCTTTTGTTTTCTCACATTTCTCCCCCCCCCCCCCCCCCGTCACGTCATCTCGTCTTGGTCCTACAAAAACATGCGGTCGCTCGTTGCCCAAACCCGTCATTAAAGAATTAAAAAAAAAAAAGGAATTTAGAAACCTGGGCCCTGCTAGACTCGAAACAACATGGCTGTGCATGTAGTACATTCTTGTATCTTCTTTGGTCTATCCGAGAGGCGGAGAAAAGAGAAGGGGGGGGGGGGGGTGCGGGAGGAACATGACGAGCCACGCCACCCGCGTTGGGCTGCCTTGATTCGGATTGTTTTTGTTTTTATTTTTGTTCTTGTCTTGTCTGTTCTGGCCTTGATATTGATAGTGTCTTTTCTCGTCTGGCCTTGTGTTGTCGTTTCTCGTCTGGCCTTGATTTTGTTTGTGTCGTTTCTCGTATCGCCTTGGTCTGTGTTTCCTTTTTATTGCCTTGCCTGCCCGCCCCGCAGATTTGACCTTGGTTCTTTCCGAGGACAGGGGAGACGGCGCGGGAGTGTGTGGAGCTAGCGCCTGGTCGTTGGAGTCGCGCCCCCCCCACTCTTTCTTAGACGATATAAAACTCCGGGCCAACCAGGGCAGAAATCTTGTTTTGAGCAGCGCTGACGTGACGAGACGACACGGGAGATAATGTATGTGTGTATATCGGTGGCTCAGCCTGACGGAGTGTGTGGCACGGTCTACGGGTATGACGTAGTTGGGATACGTCAGATTCTAGGAGCGGAAATTAGTACTTTTTTTTTTCTTTTTTTTTTCTTCTTTTTCTTCTTTCCTTTTTTTTTACCCTTTTTGTTTAACTTTTTCTTTCTTCTCCCTCGTGGCAAAAGCACTAACCATTCGTCTTGAACCGCCGCCATCTCCACACAAAAGAAAGCCAGAGAGACCCACGGCACAAAACCCGACGCGCCCGTCGCACGACAATAGTCCTGTTTTTCCCAGTTTAGCAACCAGATCGGGCGCACAGCAAGGCGTCGTTGTGGTGGCGGACGTGGTGACGGATCCCCCACACGCAACGATGTCCACTTTTAGACCAGGATCTGGCTGCGTGGCGATTCGTTGGTCTTTTCTGAGTGACTTGGGCTGCATCGACCAACAATCGAAGACATGGACGGCGGCTCAGGAGAGGGGTGTGAGTGTTACGCATGGATCTACGCACAAGTACCTCGTCGGACCTGGTTGTCACAGTAGTGGGTTAAAGAATCACGGTAATGGGTTGGAATACAAGTTTTTTTTTTCTCTCCCTTGGTCTCCCTTGGACAAAAGATGCAGGGATTAAATATATATATATGCGTGGCACACTGGCTGGGTGCATGTTTCCGACATGGCGATTACGTGGCGCGCAGGTGGTAGGCAAGTGGTGAATGGAGACACTTGATCCCAAGTGGCCGTGCATGCAAGTAACATTGGGACCACCTCACAACATCGAGATGCCTGCGCCGCACAAATGAATAAACGTGGAGCATACTGTATGTATGTGCTTGATCGACCAGACAGGACCCGCCAGAAATTGAAATGGACATGGACCATACGTCTGTGGCGCTTCAACGGCCGCAACAGTGCACCGGGCCAGACCGGCTGACGTCGATCCCCAATGCTGATGTGATGGATGGGCTGCGCACAGCTGACAGCTGACTGCTGACTCCACTGCCGACTGCTGACTCCACTGCTGACTGCTGAATACACTGCCGGCTGCTGACTGCCGGCTGCTGACTCCAGTGCTGACTGCTGACTGAGAGAGGCCAACAGGCAACGCGCGCATCTTGAGCATTCAAGCAATTACATCAGCCAATGCGTCTGGCGCTTTCATCCATCTCCCTGTCCATCTCCTCTCCATCTCCAATCTCAATCCCCATCCCCCATCCCCATCCCCATCTCTCAATCGACCGCCTTCCATCCAACATCTGCCATCACCACTCCACCCCCCCGTCACCCAAACACCGCCAGAGCAAAGTCACACCTCCCTATCCGGCGAAATACCCTTCTTCAGCGCTGCCACAATCTCGGCCGCCTCGTCTGCTCCCCGTGTCTCAAAGTCGTAGCGTTTGGTCTCCATGGCGCGGTAGATGACGAGCTGATGAAAGGGTTCAGATGCATCACGTTAGAAACAAGTATACACGAGGCAACATGGAAGCATTCAGAACAGAGAAAGAGAAACAAGTACACACCTTGACATTCGTAGGATGCTTCCTCGGTACCTTGCACCCAACCACATTACTGAAATGCACCGTCGTCGTCTTGCCCGACCCATCATGCACGGCTTTCCCTCCCGACGCAGGCACAATGTGTATATACTCGCCGTCAATCACAAGGATCCGCTCGCTCATGCCCACCAGCCTCATCGGCTGTTTCCGCCACACCGTATACTTTTTGTAGTTCGCGTTGCCTCCCGCCTCCTCGTCCTGCCTGAGCGCCTCGCGTGCCAGCGGGTGCGGCCCGAGAATCTGGCCCTTCTTGTTGTCCCGACGCTGCGCCACGCCCTGGCTGCTGGGCAGGCCCATCGTGATCTTGGGCGACGAGGAGCTGCCCGGGGAGGAGCCCGTCATGCTGAGCGGCCCGTCGGTCGCGAACCGCCGGCGGTAGAGCTCCAGGTCTGATACATTCCCAATGGAGGAGACGGGCCGGTCAATCATCACCACCGTGCCCGATCGGGGTAGTTTGAGCACGTGGATGGCCTTGTCGAGATGCCGCTTGCGGCAGACAATGTCGAGAACCTCGGCAAGGTATGTGGCCGTCGTGACGTCTACTGTCACCATCTGCCCTGGCGGCACGTCCGACGACATGATGTGCACGCGCAGCAGTTTTTGCTGTCCTCGCGCTGGGTTGGGTACCGTGACCGGAATCTGTGGCGAGTCGGCCAGCAGGACGTTGGGCCGGTACGCCGTCGTCGTGATGGGATTTGGTCGCGGCCCCTTGCTGATCACCAGCGGCGGATTGCGCGCCGGTGCGCTTGGGGGTTTCCCGGGCTCCTCGTCACGGCTTTCCGCCCGCTTCAGGGGCGGCAACGGTGACGGCACTGCTTCTTGCTTCTGCTCGCTCGCAGCGGCCTTTTCTGGCTCGTCGTCGTCCTGCTGCGGCGTAAGGCTCTTGTTTTCTTCGTATTCATCTTCCGTCGCAGGCACCAGCGCAAAATCATCGTATGCCGTCGAATTAGACCGCATTCTGCCGCCGCCCCTGGCGCCCGCGTTGTTGACCGTCGTGAACGCCGATAGGGGCTTCGTCCTTTCAAACGGCGGGAAATCATCGTCAACCTCGCCCCCTTCTTCCACCATTCTCAGCGTCCACCAGTTGACGCTGTGTTTGCGAGCAGCAATCTGCGGCTCCCGCTTCTCCTCATTGTACCTGTAGAGACTCAGGCCGATCAAGTCAGTAATGATGACGCCGCGTTCTGCGCCCTGACCGTCGTGGACCCGGGGCCGAATGTGTACCTCAAACGGTTTGGTGGGTGTCTTGCAGAACGGAGCGTAGATGCGCACGCCGATCGAGCCCTGTGTGCCCTGGCCGCTGTAATGAGCGAATTTTTGAAAGGGGACAGTTGCTTTGTGCTCCTTGGCTTTGAGTGCCGCGGTAAGCAAGCTGGAGGGTTGGATCATGCTCATGGGACGAATCATGCTCATGGGACGAGGTGGCGGCAGAGCATCGAGATTGCCGTTCTTCACGGGCAGCTGTGATTTCCGTAACATGGACTGCCGGGTAAAGATGCGCGGCGGTGTTCCTACAACTTGCTCCGTTGGGTCTGGTTTGATTGGGTTTTCCACGCCGTCTAGGATAGACGCCGAATCCATGCTTCTCACGTAATCGGCGAACAAGTCGAATCCTTCGTCTGAATCGTCGTCTTCGTCTTCGTCATCATCATCATCATCCTCTTCCCTCTCTTCCCGTTCTCGTTCCCGTTCCCCTCCCCTTCCTCCCTCTTCATCCTCTTCGACTTCGCCTTCCTCTTCCTCTTCTGGAAGAAGGTCGGTCTCGGCTCTCCTGATTCCAGGCTGCAAAATTTCCTCATTGATCTCCTCCTGCAGTCGCACCGCTCGGGCCGCTGCACGAGAAGCCTCGCGATGCCTGTGGGCGACTGCAACGTCAAATTCGTTTTCCGACGAAATGTCGCTGCTGGTGACCGTATCCCTACGCGGTCTCTCACGCACTGTCTCCAAGGCTGAGTGCGAGCCCCTTCGGAGCACTCGCGGCGACAGCAACTGCGTTTGCGACTGCTTGACTGGCGATACTTGCGACGGAGAAGATCCCGCTCGCTGCCTGACTGGCATCTTGGAGAATTTGATCTGCTGCGCGGCTCGTTGTTCGTGTTCCTCGTCACTGTCATCGGTCAAATCGCTGCTGTCATCCTCCTCCATCTGCTCCCGGCGCCTGCGCCTCTTAGTCGCCATTCCGGGACCAATAGTATCGGCTCCTCCGCCCGTGAGCATGCCACCGTCGTCGTCCCCATCGTGAAGCGTCAGACCGACCTGCCGCGGTGCTTGGAAGTACTCGGATGCAATAGCAGTCGGGATGGGCGGGGAATGTGTCCGCTTGAGGTGAGATGAATTGGGACGCCAGCCGGCCGCTTTGAACGATGCCGAGTTGAGAAAGTTGTCGTTGATGGTAAGCAGGCGCTCGCCAACGCCGTCGGCGATTTCATCTAGATAGCTCGTCCGCAGCTGGTAGGATACAAGTCTATGAGAGGGAGTGAAAAAATGAAACAAGGAAGAATAAAGTGTCAACGAAAAGGGGCTTGGCGGTCTCGTTCGTGTTCTGCAGACCGTTCGGCTGCTTTGGAAGGTGTAGCTGAGTGAGCCTCTACTTACTCTTCGAGCTGAATGACAGACATGGCGGCGGCCTCGCCAACGTTGGCAAGGAGGACTCGAGATTAGCTGCCGGGTTTTATGTCGACATTGAGGGGTAAAGCGCAGCCAGAAAGTCAAAGGTCAACAACTCCGCCAGTGACATGGAGGATGAAAGAGCCAACTAGAGTCTGGGTCTGGGTCTGGGTCTGGGTCTGGGTCTGGGTCTGGGTCTGGGTCTGGGTCTGAGTCTGATTCTGAGTCTGAGTCTGATTCTGAGTCGTCCGAGTCCAAGTCCAAGTCCAGAGTCGCACTGATTGATTGATGGATGGACGGACGGATCAATGGATTGATTGGCAGTGATGTCAGCGTCGAGGCTGACAGACCCACTTTCCCCAATGCCCATGGTGATTGACCACAAGGCCCAGGCCCATGCCATGCCATACAGCGTCCGTGCAGCAGCGTCGGTCCAGACCAGACTGGAAATCTGTGCGTCCCACCACCAACAAGCAAGAGCTACCTGCCGTCTGGTTGCTTCCAACTGCCCACTTTGCATCGGGCATCGTGCTTCAACAACTCGACTGCACAGCAACTCGTATCGCCACTCTGGCCATCATGGGCCTCGTCGACTACGATTCCGACTCTGATTCCGACTCTGCTTCCGGCCATGAAGCTACCCATCCTCCCAAGCCCACCACTCCTAAATCAACGTCTCAAGGCCCCTCCAAAAAGCCGTTTCGAAAAGTCGTTGATCGGAGCAACCCAGGCAAAATTTTGGTGAGCCTGCCAACGCTGGCAAACGACACCTCCAATAACACCAGCGACGAGCCCCCAGTCAAGCGCGCACGCACAAACGGCGGAGGCGGCCTGTTTTCCGGCTTCAACTCGTTTTTGCCCCCGCCAAAGAACACGGCCAGGCATGCCATCAAGCCGTCGGCGAACAGCGCCGGGAGACCGGGGGTGAACCTGAAGACCAGCGCGGCGCCAGGCTTCAGTCGTGATGACCGCGAAGACGAGGTGTTGTCACAGCAATTTGCAGCCCCGTCAAGTACGTCAGCGTCGATATCAACATCTTCATCAATGCCAGACTTTTCAGATCCTCCATCGGCGGGGTTCAGCCTGCCGCCACCTAAGCGACAACAAGTTGGGCCTTCGATACCAGAAGGTCAAAAGCCAGCGGAGGAGGTGAAGCTGGTGGGCAAGCCACTCATGTTCAGGCCCCTGTCGGTGGGTATGAGTGCGAAGAAGAAGAAGAACAACAAGAACAACAAGCATGACTCGCACCCGGCCGCTGCACCACAGGACGCACACAACCCAATACAATCATCCGCTGCTGCTGGTACTGGTGCCTCAACTCCCGCAGATGCCTCTGCACCAGTGCCTCAGAAGAAAAGCGTGTCCCTCTTTTCCATGCACACCGAAGAGCCTGCGGCTGCCGCATTCACTTCGCCAGCCAACGACCATGAAAACGATGACGACGCGTATAAACCCCTCTTCGGGTCCGCTCATGAAGCCGAAGCATCGAGTACGGGATATTGGGGATCCGTCGCTAACGAGGCGCCGACGTCGATAGATGTGCCTTCATCACTCGATCACATGGCTGACGATCTGAACCTCTCGGCCGCAGCACGAAGAGAGCTCTTCGGCCGAGACGGCAGCAACTTTGCCGCCAAGACAGTGGTCAACTTTAACATGGACAAGGAGTACCAGCACAATGAGCATATTCGAGCCTCTGGAGACCAGCAGATGCACAATCCCGTTCGCGCCCTGCAAGGCAGCGGCAAGCACAGCCTCAAGCAGCTGGTTCAGAATGTACAGAACCAGAAGGATGCGTTGGAGGATAGCTTTGCCAAGGGAAGAAGTAACCGCAAGGAGGCGAGCAGTCGATACGGCTGGTGAGAAATGTCGGACGGTTTTTTGTTTTTTGCCTTTTTTTTTCTATATAAAGTACTACATATGATACCCCTTCTCCGAGCCTACTGCGAGGCAACGTAACAAGTAACATCAATAAGACGCTATTCTTCTGCAAAAATAGGGTTCTTTCTTTTTCTTTTCCTTCTCTTCTTTTTAGGCACGATGCTCCTGTGTTCGTGGCCTGAGAAATGCCATCAACTGTTGTTTTAAATGAATAGAAAAAGAATAAATAAAGAAAGGAGGGAAAACGAAAGAAGAAAAGAGAGGGGAGAGAGAAAAAAAAAGAGAAATAGAAAAGAAAAGAAAAGGCAATCATACAACATGCCGGAATACAAATCGCTCGCCATGTATAAAACATTCTTTGCTGTACCGGACCCAGAAACGCCCCCCGCCTCAACAAAATCCATTCAAAGCTCCCCCTTCAACAAGTCTCGACATTCACGGTCTTCCCTCCCTTGAGCGACTCGTTCACCATCAGAAACCCCCACTCGTTCCTCGTGATGGGTGAAATATCCTCGTAGCCATTGGGCGTCATGGGCCCCTGTTGCTGCGTAAACACATCCCCGTCTGCATTGGCCAGGCCTGTGCCGCGTGAAAGCTGGCGGTCGAGGGAGTTGGAGCATTTCCAGGAGACGAAGCCCATCGTTGATGGTAGTGGTGAGTCTTGTGTTCGGGGCTTGGGAATACTGTCGTGGTCTTGCGGTGAAGATGTGGTTGTATAATGACTGTGGTGGTTGTTGCCGTTGCTGCAGTCGATGTCGTCTTCGTCTCCCTCGTCTTCATCGTCGTCTTCGTACCCCCATTTGCTCCGCAAAACAAGTGGCCTTGACGCCGGCTGAAACTTGGTCTGGACGGTGAGCGTCGAACCCCTCGACGAAGACGGAGATCTGATGGAGGTCGTTTCCGAAAAGGTCGTGACGGCGAGGCCAATTTGCTCGGGAGGCAACTCGGCGTCTTGGCCTTGGTCATGATGGAAACTGGAGGCGTAGCCATCCGCTTCGGGGTTGTGGTCGTAGTATGTGGGCGAAGGAGAACGAGCTGGAGAAGGGGGAGAGGGAGGAGAACGAGATGGGGGAAAAGAAGAAGCAGCAGGAGGAGGAGGATGAGCGTTCGTCTCAATCCCTGCTATGGCGCCGACTTGGTCCGGACCGCCATATGCGCGCCTATACATGCCATCTAGATCGGCCACGGCTCCGGGACCAACGTTGAGCCAGTCGTAGGCGCGGCAGAGATCGGATCTGCTCACCTTTGCGCCGTGGCTGGCGAGCACGTACCGCCGGAGTTCGTCGACGGCGGCCTCGAGCCGCAGCGGGGTCTTGTTGCGAGCGTAGCTCGCCAGGGCGGCCTTGAGGGTGTAGAGGCGGTCGAGGGAGAGAATTGTGAGGCCTTCGGAGGAAAAGAGCACGTCGTGCTGAATGATGGAGTTGGTGAAGAGCTGGCTGCTGAGGCCGTAGGCCGTGGGGTTGGCGGCCGGGTGAAGAAGGAGCGAGAGGTTGAACTTGTGTGCTGTTTTGGCAAAGACGGCTCGTTGGATCTTTTGATCCCGCGGCGACAAGTCCGGGGCGTGGAGGAAGCACAAGCTGGGCGAACCGCCCGGCGTCGGAGGCCCGAGAAGGTCCGTCCTGGTGGTCGTCACTATGGATGACGGTGTACACGGCGTCATGGGCGTTGGGGAAGCGAGAGGAATCGTCGTTGGAGAGAGCGGCCATGAGATTCCCAGACCAGAAGAGCCAGCCCCCGGATTTCCTGTGGTTGGTGCTGTTTTTGTCGTCGTCGAGGAGGTATGACGAGTAGCATTGCTCCGGGCCCTGTGATCGGCGGCGGCGAGTCGACAGCTCCGACTCCGAACGAGCTGTTTCAGTGCCGTGACCGAGCCAGTCGCGAAGCTGAGCTTGGAGAGGGACGACGACAAAGACGCGACCGACAAGCCGGTGGACGATGCCGCGGACGAAGACGACGACGACGTTGCCGAGGCCGAGGCCGAGTAGGAGGAGCAAGAAGTTGCAGACAGCGGCGACGACACAGGCGTGGTGGACACGTGATTGTCTTGTCTGACGACGACGAGCGTAAGATGAACCGACTTCTTGGCCAAACGGGCCGAGGCATATTCAAGGGCGGGCGTCAGGTGCGGCGGCAGATGATGGCCGTCGAGAACCGAAGGACCGGCCTCGAGAGGCGATGAGATGCGTTCCTTGAGACCCATTTCCGGTGGAACTCGTCCCGAGATTGTGCTGTTGCCTAGAGGAGAAAAGACAAAAACGAAGAGAAAGAAATAAAAAAGAAAGAAAGAAGGTAAAAAGAAAGAAGGTAAAGAAAATAACAAAGGAAAAAGAATATTTGAAAAAAAAAAAAAAGACAAAAGAAAAAGAAACAACACAAGGTGTGTGTATAAGTATTTTATTTTATTTCCTTGGGGTTTTCTCCGTCTTGTCTTTTTTCCCTTGCTTTTTGGCCCCCCACGCAGGGACAAGCGGAGTCAAGAAGGGATTCCGGCCGTAATGCTGGTTGCTTCAAGGAACCTTGTCGGCTAAAGCGTCGAAAGTAATTTTGACAAGACACGGGTAACAAGGATCGCGGACCTCCTTTTTTTTTTCTCCTTTTTTTTTCTCCTTATTTTTTCTCCTCTCGTTTATACTTGTTTATGTTTATACTTGTTTATACTCGTTCATTTCCGTTTCTCGTTGCGCTCCTGCAATTTGACCCGGAGCCGGAGACGACGGGCGCGTCGTGTCTAGATTGGCCGGACCGCGCGTGGAAGAATAGACACGGAAGGTGATGTAGACTCGAGTGTTTTGATTGTGATTGTGATGGTGATATGATGCCGCATGGATGATAATGATGTGTGGGAGAGCACCTGAAAAAGGGAGACACACACACACACAGGGGAAAAAAAAAGATAAACAAAGAAAGCCAAGATACCCAAAGCCTATATATGCATCAGACGTTGACAGCACGACAACACGACACGCCTACACACACATGTATGTATGCGTGTGCATATATATAAATAGACATCAACAGAACAAAAAAAACTACGTTTCCGGCTCTCACAAGAAACCTGAGCTGCAAAAACCTACATGACGACCAAAACAACAACGACAGTTGATCCAATGAGCGCCTACAGAGCGGGGAGGAGAAAAAAAAAAAAGAAGAAGACGAAGAAGAAGAAGCGCGGGGAAACATGAAACATGAAACAACTTGCTGCCCCTTTTAGTTTGCCAAGTTCTTTCTTGAAACATGGATGTGTGGGGCGGGAAGGCGTGTCGACGGATACGGGGCTTTATTGTGGGTCGAGTGTTGGATGAAGAATGGGCATTTTTTTTTTCTTTTTTTTTTTCTGTCTCTTTCTGATATTAGCTGGATAACAGTCAACAGAGCATTGAAAAAAAAAAAAGGAAACAAAAAAGCTCTACTCACCATATAATGATACTCATGATGACGATTATGATCATCGAAAGCATGCAATCCTCGACAATCAATTGCCCGCCCGCGCGCGTCGGGATGAGGGATGACGCCCCCCGGCCCTCAGCCTCTCGGCTCGGGCCAGCGCGGCCAATCAGAGTCAGAGCGGGACCATGTCGTGTGCACGTACCTACATGTACATATTTCCAACTCAGACGTGACAGGCCAATACATGATCGACCGTACACACACACATACACCAGGCTGTAGCAGACTGTACCTGTGCATGTCATGTTCCCCCTCCTCAGATGCATGTTTCTGCATGCACGCTGCATGTGATGCACTCGCTTATTGGAAGACGGAGGGGCAGCTGAGCTTGACTGTTGCAGGGACGAAAAAAAAAATAGAAACTAAAAAATAAAAAATAAAAAATAAAAAATAATAAAAAATAAAAACAGTGTCCGCCTTCATCTCAACAGGACCGTTCCGCGCCTTGCATTAGTCGCGGCGGCAAAGGACAAGTATAAATAGTAACAAGCAAAATGGAACCACAGAAACATGCACAAAAAGCAAAGCAAGACAAAACAAAACAAAACAAAAACACCATATACACTCTCTTTCAGGCTTTCCCGAGACTCAGAGATATGACCCCATTCATCAATTCATTGTACCTTCTTGTCATACCACAAGCCCACAGCTCTTCCTGTTGTCAAGTTTTATGCGATCCAGTAATCAAGACGCCCTTTTTGTTTTATCATATTTCAATCTATTCAGCTACTATGTCTACTTGTAGCGTCCCTTTCCCTCGCTGGCTAGACCATCGTCTTGTCCTCAGAAAATAGAGCAAACGAAACCAGGCAAACAGAAAAAAAACAAAAAAAAAAGAAACGAAATAATAAGGGCATTTGAGCGGTCAAAGACACTTCATTTCATCATCGAAAACACACATTTAAGCGTGTTTGTTTGTTTTCCTTTCCTGCGCCTCGACACCGTTGCTAGAATGCATCAAAAGACCGAAAGACAAGCGTCATTGATATTCTCTTCGTCTAAGCTTGATTCAATGTCATTAGTTTTTCTCTCCAAGTTGCTGGCCTCTTGGAGTTTACTGCAAATGACTGTACTCGAGGCAAAACAAGCCATTATCACGTCGCACAGAGCTGAGACAGCCCCCTCTAAAAAAAGCAAAAGCCGAACCGTCAAAGAGGGGGATATATAAAAAGAAAAAGAAGAAGAAGAAGAAGAAAATTGGCGACAGCTGTAACGCCGCTTCGTCTTTCAAGTCCTTGTCCAGACACAATTTAACGTCTGAAGTGACAAGCGAGTTCATGACTTGTATGATACAATGTACCGTATATTTTAACCACTTGATTCGTGGCCAGTCTGCATTGAAATGCCTGCATTGGTTTCCATCAATTCGGACGAGCCACATGATCCATCCCAGTCTGTATTGTAAGTCCTTGATCAGCTTCCTAATTGCTTTAAATTGTTTCTGACAAATACACGTCACTTACCGGATCCATCATCGTCCACCTCATCCACCAAAAGTTGTTGCAATGGACTTCTAATCTCTTTGCATCAGGCAAAAAAAAAGAAGAGAGAAAATATTAGTCTGCAGATTCAGCTTCGCACTACTGCGTGAAAAGTAAACTCACCCGCTTCTATCGCTGCAAACTCAATGCTATCCGTATCGGCATCGTCGACCCCGTCAATCGATCCATAAAATTGTGCACATTTTGCTATCACGCGCCAAATGCTGCTCGCAACATGACGTTCTAGCTGAACTCCCCTCTTGACGTGGACTTCCCGTAGGTAGAGCAGGCACTTTATTCCGATTTGTCGAATCACCGTTAGCAGCAACATCCGTTCATCCTCATCAACATTTTCATCGTCATCATGGGCGGCGTCGGCCTCGTCGTCATCCTCCTTGTGAACTTGGTCCAATGGCGTACGCAACATAGGCTCAAACAGCGCGTCGTTGATGACAAGCTCGGCATTCGTCCTGGTCTGCTCATCCGCGTAAACCAGGAGATGAGGTGCCCAGAGAGGAATGAATTGCGTTGCATACTTGCGTCTCTCCCATCCGGCGTCCTGGCCGTGGTTGGACCGTCGACAAGCTAGAATTGATCCGATAAAACTCAGAAACGTATGACCCTCGCTCTGCTGCAGACTTCGCGCCTGAAGACACACATGACGAATGAGGGACTGACTCCTCTCCCTGGACCTGCTGCATTCCACGTATAGCGCCGCAGCACGAATGGCTGAGTCCATGGGCTTTGTTGATGTGTCGCCTTGCATTTGCTTCCGCAGTGTGGCAAACACCTTCACGTCTAGTTCCTCGCCGGTCCGAATCATCCTACTCAAGATGGAGCTCGTCTGCTTAGGAGCTTGATCCAGGTCCAGCAGCTTCTCCACGAAGAAACTGCCGACTTGACGTTCTGGGTGAGAATGAATGGTCTGAAACTCATCTGATGTCCATGTAAATGGTCGTTGCATTCCGCGGCGGTCTGCGGCTTCGTCCACAATGACTTCCGCACTCAACTCTGGCTCGAGCTGAGACATCAAGAAGTCGATGAGTGATATTATCGATGCATATGATGCAGGCTTCGACGTAAACCGTCGCATGAGATTGGTCATCATTCGCTGGTAGTTAACCGGCTGATCGATCATCGAATCTGCATTGATGATGCGCAAGAGTTTCAAAAGGTAATCTTCTGCCAGAAGGTAACCGACCTCAAGATCTCCAAGCTTGGCAAACCCCAACACCATCGCAAAATACTCATCCCAAGATCGGATGTGGATATGGAAGAACCGCCACATATAGTTGAAGATACCGACGGTGCCTTGCAACACCGACGTTGGCATGCTGGATTCTGCCCGGTTCTCGTCGCCTTCCGCGTCTTCCGCATCGACATCGAAACACGTGCTGCTCGGGCCAGGGTGATGATAGAGACGAGGGAGACCGGTGCGAACCTTTTCCGCCGCCTGGATGAGGGCCTTACAGATGAATCGTCTCGTTTCCATGTCTGGGTTGCGCTGGGCGACGGCACGAAAGGCAGAATGGCGCATGCTAAAGTAGTTGTGAAACGCAAACGCGCAATCAAAGCATCTCACAATAGCGTTCTGCAGGAGAGAAGAAAAGGTGCCCACAAATGGCAGGTCCTTGGTCCGCGTCACCACCTGATCATAGTGGGAAAGCGCCATTTCCATGGCCAGGTTCTGCAGTCGGTGCGGAGACTCATCTGCATCCGTGTCGCCTTCGCCGCCATAATCGACTGACTGGGGGAAGCTCGACTGACTCTCTTCAAGGTGGATGGCGTGTCCAAAGCACTTTTGTACGAAAAGCGTATAGCCAGGGTCGAAAAGGCAGTGCCGTTGAAGAAGCACGTTATTCTCCTTGGAAATGTGCTCCTTCATGAGAGGAGGGATTGATGGAGAGATTCCGTGTTTTGAGCTTGCGACCACGTTGCATGATGATGATGCAGTGCAAAGCGAAGATGCTCGCTGGTAAAAAAGCATGTATGCACTGTATGTCCTATGATACCGAATCTTGTTCGCTGCCTCATGAATGGGCTGGCGATCGGTACTTCCGAATGTCGAGCTCTCCATCATAGACGGATCCCATGGAGTGACCATGTCATCATTGAATTCGACCCAACTCGGGGATTCCGAAGGCTGCCGCTCTCGGATGTAGGAATAATAATGACCAGACTCGGCGGTTCCCGAGTGGACAAGAATTCCAACAAGTTCAAACATGTCACTCTGAGGTGCGTCGTCTTTTGCGCTCAGGTGCTCCACCGTATAGGGAGAGACATCGAGTGATAACGGAAATGAGAAATAGTCATTGATCTTGCTTCGTTGCATGGTTCGCAAATTGAATTCAAAGCGTTTGAGGTGGAAGATGAGATTATCTGGCACATCTTTCAAACATGCTCTGTAAGAAATGTCAGCAGAAGCTTTACTTGACAACATTCGAAGGGCGCTTCGTTAAATACCTCTTGACGGCGTCGACATGACGATCACAAGTTGAACACTTGTATTTATTCTCTGTGGTTCCCTCGTTAGTCAACCCGAAATTCTTAAGACACACAAAGCCAGATCAGAGAGATACGCACCGCCCTCCATTATCTCACCATCAACGTAGGCTTGTAGACTTTCCTGAAGCGTGCTTTTTCCTTTGATATCACACTGGATGGCGGAGAAGGGCTCTAGACGTTCAGAAATGTGCTCGCATTCTTTGGACTTGACCTGTTGCACTAATTGGCCACCAAAAAACGAACGCAGCTTCTTCTTTTCATCATCCTCAAGCAACTGTCCCTCCCAGCGATCAAAAAGCAGATTGTAGAACTCATCAACATCCATTTGACTATGTATATCAATTGAGGTATCATCGTACGTCCGTATCGAGTTTATTACCGCGTATGGATCAACATACCGTTGGTAACTTTCCTGCATGTACGCGAAGAGCTTTTGCGTGCGAAAAAGTAATTGTTGGCTGTCTTCTGGGTCCTCAACCTCTACCGACAGAATAAAGGCTCGGAACTGAGTATTCATGAACATTTGCGTGAACAAAGAGTTCAGGTAGCAAGTATTGGAGAGATTCCTGAGCCCAACGTAGCCACAAGGTGCTCTTATAGCCTTTGACCGATCAAATGAATAAGAAAGCTCGTATTTGTAGGGATCATCTGCGCCGCGTGTTAGCATGTTATCCCTTGACAAGCGCGCGCGCACACACACACACAAACAAACAAACATACCGGGTTCCTCGTTATAAAAAGGTACAAGTCCATTCATTGTCTCAAGCATCTGCAAGAGTGCACCGCGCTTGCGCATAATCAGGAGGAGGATGATTTCGAGTAGCTTCATTCTCGTAGGCATATTGTGAATGACCCGTGGCAAAAGGTCTCTCTCGCCACGGCGCTTTCGCGGAAACAGGTGCCGCCAGAAAAGACGAGTAACGGTGTTGCTAATGAAGAAGTCAGTTTTCTTTCGAGTTCATGCAACCAAACAAAAGTTTCTCCTGAATGCAATGTCTCACTCGTCAATGGATGCAGAGGTCGCAAGTCCCACGTTCAATTGCAAGCACAGGTGTAACAATGAGGTCAGCCCGGCCGCGGTCAGATCAACTGAATTTGGTTGATCAATCGTCTGTAAGTGCAGGAATGCTGTCAGTCTACACCTTTCACGGGAAACCGCGCTTGACTCACTTCCTTAGAGGTATGCTTCAGTAGTAGCTCCAGGGTCGACTCAGCCAAGTTTTCGATATTAATAGCGGATGGGGATTTCTTTTGAGTTTGCTCCAACAGATGCAGCAGTAATCTGAAGTACTCCTGGGGTTCTGATTGATGCTCCATGCAGTCGGGCAGTATCTCCATCATGGCTGAACACAATGAAACAGTCATTTGATGAGGGTTACGTTTGCCGTTCGCAGAATCGTTTTCACATGAACGCACCACGGGGGAAGTGGTTGGATGACCGCTCGTTGCTTCTTCAATGAGCTCTACGACAGTCTGCTTGACCAATTTCCGAGGGTCTTTGAGAACAAGATTAGCAATCAGCGCCAAAAAATTCGTCTTTGACACTAATGTATTCCAGAAATCGAGGCTCTCTGATCCCACGTGGAAGATCACGACACAAGTATGATCGATTAATTTCAAACTTGGGTCATCATCATGTTCCTCTGCTAGACACAGAATCTCATAAAGGCGTGTCGCTGAGGGCAAAATGCTACTTTTGAATTCGAATTTTGAGGTATTTTTGGTAGCAACTGTGATCATCAATTAGTACTTCGAGATCGCACCAGGTTTGGTCAAGTAAGCATTGCCATTGCTCACCTTTGAACAACTTCGCATAGATTTGAACCAACGACCCTACGATTCGAAGTCGTAACGCCAATGAAACATCGTCCAACAGTTCAGGATCAGCAATAGCATCAACAACCAGTCGTAGGGATTTTTCGAGCGCTCTTTCGAAAGATCCAAATCTCTTGGAAACACCTTCCATGTCCGGATGGACTTGTTGTCTTTGATAGTGCGCAGCTTCCACGTAGTCACCAATAGCGTGTATTGCGTATAGAGTCTTGAATGGATGTCCCTTCAGGAAAATGTCCAAATGTGATGCATTGTCCGATTCAAATCTTGCTGTGAACTCGCCGTCCGCAGGAAGCTGCACAAGAAAATCATATATCTGGCCATGTTAGCTGAGAAAACACGCACAGTGGGTCGTATGTGATGACACTAAATAGGAGGGCGTACATGTTCCGCAAGTTTCTCCATTGTTCCCAAATATTCCCACAATTCTTTGAAATGTGACAGAATCTCAATTTCCAATTGTGAGGATCCAGGTTTGACGCGTAAGGCAGTACTGGAACTGTTTTCTTCTCTCTTCACTAACATAATATCGTCTTGAATGTGCAATTCGTACAGAGTCAGACTGATCTGGTTTTCCGACGGGAACCACTGTTGTCCACGGTAGTATATACGATAGTTCTCGAACCCTGTTTCCCTCTTTATGTGAGCTAAAAGACAAGCAACTGTATTATCGCGGCCGATATGTAGAGGCTTGATGCCACTTTGGCTGGAGCCATTGAACCATTGGTATTTAAGCTCGGCAGAGCTTCCTGTCATCTCATCTGGAGTACTAGCCATAAAGGGTCTTAGATCAGGTACTGAGAACCTGGGATGGCCTTGATGTTTCTCGACGAAAAACCTCAGCAATTGCAGCGAACGTCTGAAGATCAGTTCCTGCCGTTGTGGAGTTGCTCCTATTACCAAAGATACAGAATCCTCGCTGGCGATGCCGTCGCCAAAGTCTTTAATCTGTGTTGCTGTCGACTTCATCTGACTCAAACAACGAGACACCAGTGAGAGGTGGATCTGGCGAGCACGCGGCACAGAGCAGCGTCTCAAGGTATTGCTTTCAAGATATAGATCAACAGCAAGCGTCGAGATGGCACGGGCGGCTAGGGACGAATCATCCGCTTCCAGAATAATTCTCCACAGCTGCTCCAGACCACTATTAGATAGTGTTTCTGAGTCATCCAAAGCAAAATCACTGCTGTCTCTGGCCAGTGAGAGGACGCGTTCGCGAACGAACTCTAGCATTCCGTCTGAGAAACAAGAGGCAGGAAGGCCGGGCAAATACTTTGAGAAACAGGTCTGAAGAAACGAGTTCTTTAATGATGCCTGCCTCATGACGTTCAGGATAACCAGCCAGCCAGCCGCCCGATCCTCTGCGCAAGGCGACTCGGGTCCCACAAGGATATCCAAAAGCTTAGCACCGAGTTCATCATTGATGGCTGAAGGTTGAAAATGGATTATGTTCGTGATCAAGTCTCTTCTTGGCATATTTGAATCACCTGACAGAACGGCAATTGCTTCCGCCTGACGACCAGCACCAACTGCGTGGCCTAACTCGTCAATCACAAGCCTCGCAAGGTCATGCTGTTCAGTCAACACTTGAAGATCCCTGAGCACTGTGCCTCTTATGGCCATGGACAGGCACCACATGCTTCCGAGACTTGTAGATGACTTTTGAGCGATATCCTCAATACAACTCGCGAAAAGAACTCTCCGGTCCTCAGGGCTAAGGCCAAAAGACAAAAATTCCCTCAATTTTTGCATGGCTGCAAATTGTAACTCAGGATCCGCTGTTTGACATCCCTTGGTGCAAATAGAAGCCTCTCTCAAAAGTCTGAGACAAAGCCTGAACGGGTGTAAAGAAGGGGTGTGTGCCTCAGATTGACAGCGCTTTATCATGTTTTCCATAATACTTTCCCAAAGAGTGCGCATCGAAAGGGAGAAGCCTTCCAGTGACAGACTCTGAAACTTCTCACACCAAGCTACAAGGCCATTGTAATCAAGCAAGCCCGTGATGCTTGTAATCATACGAGCCAGAGCTTCCGCAACGTGTGAATCTTGTCTCGCTGTCAAACCTTGCCACAACCGGTCGGTGTGCTCCTGGTTGTACATCTTGGTAACAATGAGAAACCCAAGAACATTGGCACTCTCGGCAATAATCTCAGGGTGGCAATTTGGTCCGAAAATATAGTCGACCAGATGTGTCTGGAGTAAATGAGTCCCGAGGTGCTCGATAAAGAGAGCAGTGTCTTCGTCAGAGGCGTTTCCGGCGCTTTGCCAGATGCACACAAGATCTCCACACAACTTGGCAATGGCCATCACACGTAGTTGCATCTGGCCCGAACGAATCAAGCGTTCCAAAACTTTGACGCTCCATTTCCAGGCGATTGCTTCAATAGTATGCGCCATTGGCAGACCGGGAAATTTATGCAGGTGCTCGTGTAACTCGTCCGCAGCTTGTTGATGACTCCCTCGTAAGGCACTTTTCAGAATCTCAGACGAGGCGTTTAAGAGAGCTGTGGCCGTCTCGGCTGATAATCGGGATACGTGCTTGTCAATCATCAGGTCCAAACAGTCCGACAGACAATACCAAACTAGATGTCCAGCCTCAAGCTGAGAATTTATTTCCCCTGACCGGCTAGCGCTTTGATCGTTGCTGATCGTGAATGCTGCCTCTCGCATACACGCCGCAAGTATCTGCACAACAGATGCTAGAGCGTCCACCAGCCTCGGATATTGTGGAAGAAGTGAAGCTAGCAAAGAAGCGAATTGCGACAGGTCCTTTACACTACCACCCGTGCTGGATTGGAGCTTGGCAATGAGATAAGATCCAATGTCGTGTTGTCGTAACCATTCTGACGTAGGTTGTGCCTCGTCTCGAGTTGTCGCCGCATAAGCATCGGGAGAAAGCACGTCGTACAGCTGCTGTAGGTATCGAGGCGAATATAGCTCAGGACACAGTTGACTATCCGATCTGGTGGTAGCTCGCCAGTCCTTAATGATCGACGTATCCAAGGCGACCATTCGCGCTGCGAGACAAGCAAAATTTGAGTAAAACTCGATGATGCTGCTGCGAAGCTCGGGTATTTTGAACAATTCTGGGCTGAAGAGTTAATCAGTATACGGGCGCCAAGAAAAAAATAATGCATGGCACGCAGCTTGTGCCTTTATGCTGGTTACAAAAGAGCTTGACAGACTCATAAGAAATCACACTGTCGTACCTTCTGGCAGATAATTGGATGATTATACTTGGAAACGCCAGCCAAAATTGTTTATAAGCCTCTCGGGAGTCTCGCACAATAGATTGCTCGGTTGACGCTGCGAATCTCAAGTGGTCTTCGATCCAAGCTTGTACTTGATTGATGATTTTGCTATCAATGGGTGATTCTTTTTCACATTAGTCGGGCAATCCCACGTGCAAGTGTCCGATGGTGGATGAAACAGGAGGCGCACGTACGTGTGGATAAATATTCAAGTAGGCGATGTAGTGGCCCAGAGGGATCGTCGTCAGGCTCTGAAAATGGAAATTGTAATATGGGGTCAATGGATGTCATTTCATGGCTGATCATGCCCGTAGCTTTATCGTCAACTGAGAAAACCATCTCGTCGTCGCTCTCTTCAGAGTCCACATCAGAAATAGTGATCAGTTCCACGGGAGGGCTGGTGGAGTCCGACCTCGACTTTAGCGATGTTCCGACATCCATCTGAGATTGCTGTGCCGAATCGGAATAAACCATTTCCCCTTCAGCGTGTTGTCTGCTGTGTGTGATGATGCCGTGCGCCAGTCGCGAAGATGTTGGTGACGATGGTTCAGAGACACCAGCTTCGGAACCATTCGAATTTCTCAAGTTGATAGTGACCTTGCTGGAAGATAGGAGGGTTGAGTCATCTGTAGCACAGCACGTAGGAGTCCGCGGCATATATAAGGGGTCTGCGGCATGGGCGGTTGTCACAACCTCATCCTGACGTTGCTGTTGCTGGTCCAGGTCGGCATCGTTCGCGCCAGCGTTGCTGGCGTTGACGTTATTCAGGGTCGTCTTATGTGTCTTATACGTGCTATGTGTGTGTTCGTATGTAGAAGGAGATGATAGGGGCGAGGCCGAACCAGACGTGCGACGTCTTTTGCGAGCCAAAAGGTCGTTGTCATCGAAAGGGTTTGGCCGAGTAGAAGGTGGATCAAGCGAGGAAACGGAATCCTGGTCTTCTGACAAAAGCTTGGGTGCTGGTCCATCTGTCACGTCTGTCACATCTGTAGGCGTCGAGGCCCGGTCCATCTGGCTGTTTGACGCGTCGTCCATCTGCGAGGTGGGATGGCAGGTAATGATAGCACGGCAAAGACGTCACAGCGTCGTGAGAGCCGGCTGGGCGGCAGCTGGAGAAAATTAACATGTGTAACAGTGCCGACAAGGGCAGTAGATCTGCCGAACGGACAGGCCACTAGAGGCCAGAAACAGCTGCGTTTTATGCTACTAGGAAAATAAAATAGAGACGAGGCTGTTGTAAGATAGATAAGCGGCCAGTGACGTGATGGGAGAGGATGGGGGGAAAAGTCAAGCTGTGAATGGCAAGTGAGTGAGGCAGACGATTGGCGGCAGCGGATTGGCTGGCGGGACGCGATGCTTGTGTGGAACCTTGACGAGCCAACCGAGGGGCGCGGGGCGGAGGGGCGGAGGGGCGAGGGGTAGCTCCAGCAGAGAGCAGTCCAAAAAAGACCCACTACCCTACACCATATAAGTCCGTTGTTGTATCGGCATGGTCGTCTACACTCATTGAATGTACAATGCCGGGGGTTCATCGGACCAAATACTGAACCTTAACCAGACTGCAGTGCTTGCTTATCTCCCTCCAAGCAAGCACGTGTTTCTCCCAAATGCTGAGGTCCATGAACAATTTGCTGCTCATTTTGTCGTCTGTGGCTGCCAGCTGGCCTGCCCCGAGCAGATTCGCCCCACTTCTGCACCGCCATACAAAAGCTGGTCCCACTCTCGAAATGGTCATCGGGTTGCACTCGCCGTTCGGAAAATAATCTGGTATCGGTCGAGGACTATTTTTTATCCCCTCCTCAACCAAGCCACATGCATCGAACGACATAAACGCATTGAACAAATCGGCGTACTCTCAGTTTTGCCTGGCTTGGAGCAAATATGACGACACCAGTCCAAGCAGTTGGACGTAAACGCCTGGTGCACCATTTGGATACGCCATTCTCGACAGTCACTTGGTACGACATAAACCAAAGTGGTTTCCCTGTTTTTATTTGTTGTTTCTGCTTTGAGCCATGCTGTTCACAATGCTGATCGAACGACAGGCCAGAAATATCCATGGAAGACCAAGACACTATACTGGAATTGCTGTGCGCGTACGTCTGTGTTTCTGGAACGTCACGACTGAATCCTCTCCCTAACAGATGCTCTCAGTCTTTTAAGCCCCATTGGACAACACAGAAGAATGCATTTAAAAACCTCAAGGGGAAAGCGTAAAGCCAAAACAAACTCTCAGGCATGCGCGGGAAAATCAGCGCCCAGCCTGCTCAAGCCCGCCAAACCTGAGCTTGTCGACCATGTCGTAGTCGGATTCAATGCCGTCACTACAGGTCTGGAATCGATGTCTAGCAACAACGAAATATCTCATTCTGGGCAAATTCATAGGCCGCTTTATAGTATGATATTTGTTTCTCGAGGCAACCAGTCAGCCGCATTCAATTGCCACTACCCAAAGCTGGTTGGTGTTGCATCAAAGATGTGCGCATCAACGGAGGACATCAAACTAATAGGACTATCTAAACCCTGCTCTGAACGACTGGCCGATTGCCTGGGTATTGCACGTGTGTCTTCTTTAGCCATCAAGAAGGATGCACCAGGCGTGGAGGCGCTCTGGACGTTTGTCAATAACCATGTTGATCCCGTGGACGTAGCTTGGCTGGACAACTCCAGGAGCATCCAGTACAAACCAACCCACATAGCTGCGGTGGAAACCAAGATCGGATCCAAAAAAGTGAAGACGAGCAAAGACTCATGATACTAACTGCTGACTGGGTGGAAGTGTTTCGCATACTTTTGGCAGTCAAGGTTCTCTGGCCGGCCCGCCTGCGTGATTGTGGCACCATCCACGATTTTGTCGTCAATGTCGCGTACTAGAACGGAACAACAAAGTTAATAATATCCTAGCGTAAAACAATGGAATGGATTGATATCAGTGGTCTTGACTTTGTTTATCGTTCACAGTTACCATGCCCCTGCCAAAGCACGAGACGAGTAGCCAACGGAAACTCCATCCCTAGCTCCGTGACAATTTGTCTGACTGCCTGATCAACGCTGACCCAAAGCTGGCAGGTGCCAGGCAGCTGTCACCTCCTTGAGCTGATGACAGAAAGAGGCAACAGACGACTCAAGAGTACATAAACCTAGCCCAGCCTACATCTTGTGTGACATTATCCCCTGCTTTCATTCTGTCCATGGTTCATCTCAGTAGGACAAAGTCTTGCACATAATTTGCAACTGCACTCGAATCCAAACCCTCGACAACTCATACCGCAACGTCTGGTAAAACGCAGCTGATCACTTCCCGTCATAATGAACAACGCTGCCTTCAAGGACCCGAAAAAGCTAGCTGACGCACGAGCCCTTGCCAAGAGCTTCAAGGGAGGAGAAGGCAGCAATGATCCGAAAAAAAGAAGCCTTTCTTCCCGACAGAGACGCGCCGTAGGTACGGTACGATGAAGGGAAAAGCTTTTATTGCATACACATTACTGATGACACAAATGCGAAGATGCCGTCCGATCTGTAGAAATCAAAAAACCCGTCCCACCCTCACAAAGAAATTATGATGGGAACGTACTGAAAAACGGATGGCAGATTCGCGGTTTCAGCCCGAATATTCCAGTCATGTCCAGCGCCATGGATTTCTTGTATCGAGCGGACCAGGCACCAGAAACCTCTCCTGCACCAGATGTTGCCGTGGACTACCGCATTTCGAGCACAGCTCCTACTAGCTCCAATTCATTGGTAACCACTGACCTAGAAACACCACGGCATATTCGTCCACGAGAGCTCGGGACCAATAAAAGTCATACAGCAGTCAATAATCAGAAGAGCAATGATGAAAGAAATGCGGAACAGCTTGCAGAACTTCTAGATTCGTTTTCATTTAAAGAATCAACAGAATCATCAGGCAATGCTTCCGCCTCCCTACTAGAGACCTTTCTGGCATTGCTGGCTGAGCACACCGATCTACCACCAGAGCTAGAAGATGCCAAGGAGTCGTGTGTCAAGAGGAGTGAAGTTATCGATGGAGACGTTGACGAGTCTGAAACAGTGAAAGTCCCTCCAATGACCGAGTTGGAGACGTCGCCAATCCTTAATTACTTGGACCAGCAGGGCTCCAAGTCACGACCTTCAATGTCATTACCCAAGGAAAACACGCAGCTGCAGCCCTGGGCACCCGCGTTCGTCCCCTACAGACCACATACAGCTGCATTGATTCACGAATGTGAGAGAAAATAAAGTCTCTTTTCCTCTCAAAAAGCTCAAAGCGCTAAAATTTAATTAAGCCGAACACAAGTTGCTGCCTTTTCCCGGCCAGTTTGACGAACTCAATGCCGATGGTTTCACAGGGGTCTGGCCCCCGATGGAAAACATTGTGTCGACAGTCCCAGTGACTAACACGGTCTGGATGCCGGTCCAACAAGTAGCGACGAATCACCCAGCAGACCAGGCAAATGTGTTTGCCATTCCAGCCAAGCAGATGAAAGGACTTTCTGCCTCGATGTGGGCGGCGCGAACTGCTTCCTCTGCGTAGACAGAGTGACGTGATGACCTGCTACGTTATGAGGCCCGAAACCAAGAAAGTTTTGGAGGAGCTCAAGTCACAATCTAAGAGCTATCCTTATTGGCCCAGAGACGTGCTCTGTAATAACACAATCTAATTACTTGCCGTTTTCCGACATGCAAACAATGATAGTATTACGCGACGAGCTCAATACTATGAAGCTTTTACTAGACAGGCTGACAGAATACACACACTCTAATCAAGATGAGATTTTTGAAAAAACTCGATGAAGCATTTAGAAAAGGATTGTCCCACGCTAGAAAATTCATGATCTATCCCGACACGCCCTTTTCCAACATTTTGATTCCTTCTCTAACCTTGGGCGAGAAGTGTTTCCTCAGTAGTTCTCCCTCCCAGACCGTTGTCGCAAAAGGATTACTCCCTTCCACAGAGTCACTCAAAGCGTTGTACCGTCCATTTCCTTTGCGTTCCTCCGTATTCCAAAGGCTGTTGATCTTTTTGCCATGGGCATGAGCAATGTCGTTGAGGAGAGCGAGGACGGCCTGAGCCGACTTTTCTGGAAGTTGTAGTGACGCAGTCATGAGTTGTTTGGTGAATGCAGCAAGCCTTAAAGGAGCTACCTGACGGATATTGTAATGAGGTAGCAGGACGCCGGTCAGAGAGCGAAGCAACAAGACTGTGGTGGTTTGTACGTTTATTTTGGACGTGGATGATGACGATGACGATGATGAGGGAGAAATGAGGCGGGTATTTTCCAGGTCGGGTTGGACGGAGAGGGACAGGAGGGAGCGGAAGAGGTGTGTGGTGAAGAAGGATAGATCTAAATGTAGATCGTTACGGGATTTGTGGGCATCTTGACCGGCTAACAAGGCATATGCGGTGACGGTGCAAAGTAGAGCTTCTCTTGTCAAGTTTCGTATTGACGCCTCGTCCCCATACTCATCATTATCGTGACCATCGTTGTCACCATCATGATTATCGACGCCCTGCTCGGTAGTTTGCTCGTCCTCTGCAGAGCCGTCCTCTGCATCCTCATCACTATGGCGAATGAGGTCCTTGAGCGCTTCCAGCAAGTCGCCAAAGAAATCTTGATTGATGAGGTGTGCATATTTCGCGAGACCTTCGAGTACAGCACCCATGAGGTGTGGCGAGCGCTGTTTGAGAATGCGGAAATATGTGGCGAAGACGAGCTTCAGGGTTTCGGATTGCATTCGCTCGCGCTCCTCGTGGCTGACGAGAGCGTCTGCCAAGTCCATGTCTTTTTGGAGACTCTTTTGCTCCTTGACTGTCTTTCGTTCCTTCTTGGTGCGGAACACACGCTTGTTCTTCTTCTTGAATGCCAAGGGAGCGGTTTGCTCGACGGTTGTTTGTGAGGCCTGGCCGGAGAACTCGGACAGAAGACGCAGGCTGAGGAACAGGTTGAGCACGGATTCATTGACGGCAAAGTCCTTGGCTTTCATCATCTTTGTGACGAGTGAGACTGCTTCGAGCGTGGGACGTCCCTCTTCGTCGTCGCGGAAGAGAGTCTCAAGAGCTTCAATAGCTCTTGCACCGTCCTTGCCCAGCACCTTTCGACTCAGTTTGCCGACGACGATGCGTAGCAGGTCGGTGCGAAAGTTGAAGTGAGGCACCGAGGTGAGCAGAGTACATGCGCAGGTGACGGCGACGTTGGAGAGGCTCTGCCCACCACGAACGGGCAATGTTTGTGATCTCGCACAGTGAGCCAGCTCCTTGATGTAGGCTTGATAGCCTGCTACCAATGATTGTTCAAACTGTCTCTGGCCACGGACTTCCTTGGAGAGCTTCTCCCTGGCTGCGTCCTCCTCGGTCTGCGGCCGGATTCTGTATCCGGGAATGATATCCTTATAGACGGCCATTTGAGTCATGAGAGCCAACATGCGGATAGTCGGTATTTTGGACTCGCCAATCTTGGCCAGCGTTTTCAGTCCACTGATGTGTTCTTCAGGATCCTCGTTAAGCAATGTTGCTGCCTTTGCGAGCTCTTCCTGCGCCTCCAATATCTTCTGGGACTCAGAAACCTGCGGTTCTTCGTTTTCGTAGCCGTCGTCGTCGTCACCTTGATCAAGATCTGAATCGGAGCCGCCCTCGTGCGTGTCTCGTCCCTCGAGCCATTCCGTGTCGCTTGCAATGGACGCCGCATCGTCTTCGGGGTCCAGGCCCTTGAGAAGCTCTAGTCGACCATCGGCCGTCTTCAAGGGAAGCCTGCTGCTCTCCTTGGCGGCCTTCTTTCCTTTTCGGGGTCGGTTCTCATAGTCTTGCTCGAGGTCCCAATTCGCGGCTTGTTTGAAGAAGTCTTTCTGCGTTCTTTTCGATGAAGGCACAGGTTGCGATGCGCCATCCGATAGGGCGTGTGCCAATTTTCTCTTCTTGACACCGTCGGCTCCCATTGTGCCAATCTACGTCGACTGCGTCGAAAGTTTTTTTTTGTTTCAATGCAGTGCAATAGTAAATCTTCACAAAAAATAAAAAAAAATAAAAAATAAGAAATAAGAAAAGATACATAAAAAAAAGGCGACGCAGTATGGGTATGAGCACTGCTAATCCGATTTACCCACCAAGTTTGCGACCTCGAAAAGTTTTGGCTCCGCCAATCAAGCGCCGAGCCTGTCGCTCACCGCCAAAATTTTCAGAATTTCTGCCGCATGTTTCTGCATTTAGTCCTTGGCTTTCCTGTGCGCCCATCGCCATTGCAGGAAGAGAGTAAAAAGTTTTCTCGTGACCACATCTCGAGTTGGTGAACATTTTGAATATCGCCAGTTGGACGAAATCTACAGCATCACGGACGAGGCAATTGCCGCAACAATATGGGTTTTACGAAGCCCCCTGTTCAGGCGCTCAAGGCCGCGAACAAGACAAAACGACAGGAACTCTACGTCCAGCACAAAAAGGCGTCTGGCAAAGAGCGACGAGAAGCACGACACCGTCGTAGAAAGGAGGAAAATCTAGAGCCTTCTTTGAGAGTGGCACGACTTGCCAGCAATAAGACCCTCACATTAGATCAAAAACGAGTTTGGGACCAAGGCGATGATGACAGCCTGGGAGCTCAGGTTGATTTGGAGCAATTAAGGAGGCGGCAAAGGGAAGCGATGGAAGCTGAAGAGCAAAAGGCCGCCCATGATGCGGAAATGAAGAATAGCGAGGATGAGGACGAGGATGACGACAATGACAGCATGCTGGATTCGGAAGAAGAAGAAGAAGAAGAAGAAGATGGTGATGCCAGACGGCAAGCCGCCATCGAGAAGCAACGGGCAAAGCGTGCGAAACGAGACGACAGCATTGCCCCCTCAACAAGTACAAATCTTGATTTGGCCCCGACGGCCCTGGCTTTGAAATTTCCAACGCTATTCAGTGACGTTCCCGCACCAGAACCGAAAGTGCTTGTGACTACGTCCCTGAATTCCACCATTCACTTCGAGGCTCAACTCTTGAGCACGCTCTTCCCCAACAGCACGTATATTCCTCGATCCGCACATCGCTATGGACACAAGTACTCCTTGCGCGAGATTTGCAAGTTTGCCACCAACAGGGACTACACCGTTGTTCTCCTTGTCAAGGAAGATTTGAAGAAACCGACTGGGCTATCAGTTGTTCATTTGCCGGCCGGTCCGACCTTTCACTTTTCAATAACGAACTGGATCGAAGGCAAGAAGCTGCCTGGACACGGAAACCCGACCAACCACTACCCGGAGCTCCTGCTCAACAACTTCAAGACACCACTCGGTCTGCTCACCGCCAAAGTCTTCCAGAGCTTGTTCCCGCAGCACCCTGAAATTCAGGGTCGTCAGGTCATTACCCTTCACAATCAGCGAGATTACATTTTTGTGCGACGACATCGATATGTCTTTCGCGAGAAGCGCGCTACGGAGAGGAGTATCGTCGACGTCGACGGATCAGAGATGAAAGGAGTAGAGGGCATTCGTGCCGGATTACAAGAGCTTGGCCCGAGGTTCACGATGAAGTTGAGGAGAGTAGACAAGGGCATTGGACGCGCAGGCAGTGAGGGAGAGGACGCTACGCAGTGGGAGTGGAAGGCAAAGATGGAGAAGGACCGCAAGAGGTTCAACTTGTAGTTATCTTTGTTTATTTGGGGGCCTTGATTTTTAATTTATAGCGGGACCGAAAGATGATGTTTTTGTGTTCTGTTCCTCCTCAATGTGTGGGCTTGTGGGGGGTTTTGTGTTGTGGTCCTATCTCGTTGTCGCCCCTACCCTCTTTGCAGGCGTGGGACGTGATAGTAGTTTTTTCGTGGTTTGTCATCGTCATCCAAGCAGGACTTGCACGAGATGAGAATGGAAAGGCCAGGGTCGCTGGACCCACACGCCCAATGTATCTTGAGAGGTTCCTCGGAGCAGGCGAAGTCTAAATGGAGTAACTGTGTATACCCGGGGAGCAAATGCTTCTATTTTTGTACTTTTCTGAACTCTCCTCATTGTTGGATGTATACACAAATAAATAATGTACACCCTATGTGTGTACGTTTCGTGACCAGTTGGCGCTTTTGATTGACTGTTAAAAGGAAGCAGGAACCAGTCAGCCCCACCCCCACCCCCACAGACCAACCAGAGCCAACCAGACCAACCAGCTTAACAAGACCAACCAGTTCTGCCGATCAGACCCGAAAAAAAAAAAAAAAAAAAAACCAAAAGCCCTCCGTCACACTTTCTTTTTATGTCCATATGTACTAGTACAGTGCACCAGACGTCTCGCCCATTGGCTCCGAAACTGATTGATGGCGCTGCGCCAAATTACCAAATCAACCAGACCACACCCCTTCCATACATGTCCACAGAGGGCGCGGGACGGGAGCGTGCGTGACAACATTGAAGAAAATCGAAATCAATAGATGTCTGTGTGGTCGACTGCGAGTTCAGCTCGTCCCAAAACGCCGTCGCTTTCCAACATACCAGACTTTGGTGTCTGAATGAGCGCGTCTGGAATTTGAGCGAGCAAGGCGCAGGCGCAGGCATACGGCCGGTGATTTCCTCCAACCGATGACCATGTCATGACTCAGGGTGAATGTCGCACGCGAGCGCATGAGGTCCATTGCTCCAGTTCTTCTCCCATCATGACACGCCTGGGATTGCAGAGCCCGCAGTCGAGCGTGTCTCGCAAGCCCTGGAGACAAGCAGAGATGGTACCGGAAGCCTTCTCGCCGCCGTCGTCGTCAGAGACCACGCCATCATCATCCATCTCGTGTCGCGTCGCTACCGGTAATTGTCGCCGTCCGTTGGTTGTCTCGAGAGGGGCCGAAGCAATGATCACTCGCCACTGACAAGAGACAACACAGGCACGGAGATGAATGGCTTGCGTAATTTTCTGCCAAATCTGGACGTATGGAAGGAGGCGCCCATACTCAAAGGGACCACAAAGTTTGAGCCGCTTCCAGATGTGAGAAATATCATGGTGACGGGTGGTGCTGGCTTCATGTAAGTCGACCGCGACAAGCATGAAATGATTGATTCGTTCCCCTTCCTTCTTGGCTTTCGGTATAGAAGAGAAACAAGTTGAATAAGAGGAGGGATACCAAAAAAGAAAAAAAAAAGAAAGAAAGAAAAAAAGCTGACCTAATTCTGGATCCCTGACACGAGCAGAGCTTCATGGGTTGTCCGCCACCTCACTCTCACCTATCCTGACGCATACAACGTCGTGTCCTTTGACAAGCTGGATTACTGCTCGTCTCTCAACAATACGCGCGTACTCGACGACAGAGTCAACTTTTCATTCTACCATGGAGACCTCACAAACCCCAACGAAGTACTGGATTGCATGGAGCGCCATGCCATTGATACCGTCTTGCATTTCGCCGCGCAGTCCCACGTGGACTTGAGCTTCGGAAATTCTTACAGTTTTACTCACGCAAATGTCTATGGGACGCATGTGTTGCTGGAGAGTGCGAAAAAGGTTCAGATCAAGCGCTTCATACACGTATCCACGGATGAGGTATACGGCGAGGTCAAGGAAGAAGATGATGATCTGGTTGAATCCAGTATTTTGTCGCCAACGAACCCTTACGCGGCGAGCAAGGCAGCAGCTGAGATGCTTGTTCAGTCTTACAACAAGAGCTTCAAGCTTCCGACCATTATTGTGCGAAGCAACAACGTATATGGGCCACATCAATATCCTGAAAGTAAGCAGATCTTTTCTTTCTGCCTCCTCTTCGCTGTCCTTTCCACTCTCTTTTTCACCCTCTTTTTCACCCTCCTTCTTGTCCTACTCCCCCTCCCTCGATTAATGGTTACTCTTGCAGAAACCTCGAAGTTGACTTTTGGGCCTAGAAATTATTCCAAAATTTACATGTCTTCTTCATCGATCACGACCTGTAGTGCTGCATGGTGATGGCAGTCCAACACGTCGATACCTGTACGCTGGAGATGCTGCTGATGCATTTGATACCATTCTTCACAAGGGCCAGGTTGGTCACATTTACAACGTCGGCTCGTGTGACGAGATATCGAATATAGATCTTTGCGCCAAGCTTCTAGACACAATGGGGATAGAACAAGAATCGCTGAATCCGGTCCGCAAATGGATCAAATACACGCACGATCGACCATTTAATGACCGTCGGTATGCTGTCGACGGCACCAAATTACGCATGCTAGGATGGACGCAGAAGACGAATCTTCAAGAGGGCTTGAGGAAGACGGTGGACTGGTACAACAAATATGGAGAATCATGGTGGGGAGACATAAGCCATGTTCTGACCCCCTTTCCGATAGTGAGCGAGGGTCATGTAATGCCGGATATTGAACACCTGATGAAAGATGAACCAATGAGCCGCGCTGATTACTAGGCCTGCGCTGATGCGGGCAAGAGTCAACAAGGAGCTCCTTCCCCCCCCCCCCCCCCCCCTTTTTTTTTTCCCCCTTTTGTCTTCCCCGGGAAATTCTTACTTCATTTCTATAGTTTTATAAGATCGACATGTATCAGCTAGATATAGACGAGAGGTGTAAGAGGCGACAGGTGTAAGAGGCGACAGGTGTAAGAGGCGACGAACGGTGTACTTGAGGGCGAAATAGGCGGCTACTTTCGAGACAGCATATCAGGACAGCATAGAGATATATTTCCCTACTTAGACAGTAGTTGTGGAATGGCCCATTATGATCAAGGGGATCAAGTAGCCAAATGAATCCGGCCGCAGCAGTATAGAAAAGGGGCAACTTCTTTTAAAAAGAGAAAAATGTGACACCTTAAAGTTCCTATCAACACTTGCGAGATAGAGGGGAAAGTGAAAGAGCAAATTAATCAGCACGCACAGGAGCCGAGACCGTTCTTACTGCTCGGACGGTCGGATGGGCGGAAAGGGGTGTGGCTGCGTGACACCAGACTTTGGACTGTGACTCGGGGACTTTTTTTTTTAAGAAAAAAGAAAAAAAAAAAGATAAGGAAAGAGGCACGGGCGATTCCATAATTTGTTTCTTTGTCTTGATTTTTGAATTTCTTCTTTATTTGGTGATGATCGGGCTGGCACGGGCTGTTGTTCCATGAGGGGTGCCAGTCGAGGTTTGGGTTCGACGTGCCATCATCAATAAAGACTGTCGATACCTCAATGCCTGGGTAACGCTCTTGCTTGGACACTTGAAACTTGAAGTTTGGAGGCCAAGACGGCTGGGCTGGGCCCGCGGGGTTGTGGGGCTGGAGGCACGTGCGTGCGGCGCAATGCAGACACCAGACAGCTGCATTGCTCCTGGCCGCCAAGCCAACCCGCACACACACATGCAGGCACTCGCCGTCTGGTCTGGACCTGCATCTGTCAATGTCGGCCTCAAACCCTGCTCCCATCACCACCCCCCCGTTCTCCTAGCTATGGGTATTGGACAACTCGCCGCACATTATACACGCTGGGTTATAGTGCTAGTGGGCAACACCGCGGATGTGGGACGAGCCCTGTGTGGTTTGTTGGCTATGGCGTCTGGAAACCAAGGTCGGTGCTAGCGACCCAGCTATCTAGAGGGTTGGCCTCTTCTCTCTGGCCGGGTTTTCCCCATCTTTTGAAAGGGGAAGGTGTATGTGGGGGGAGGGGGAGGTGGTAAATGGACTGAGCTTATCATGCTTTTCTGGCTCTTGTAACACATCGATCCGTTCAGCCAGTAGTTTGCTGACAGCAGGTACAGATGAGGTCTCGGGCGAAACGCTTCGCGGAGCAACATCCCCGGCTGTGAAGTTGTGGGGACCGATGTGTCGGCGATAGAGGATACGCGTGGTGTTCAAATCGATCAATGCCTTCTTTTAAAATCGAGGACACAGAAGAATGGGATCGACCCGCAGAGCACTGTGATCTGGTGCATGTCCGATGTCTGAAAGGATCCTTTCGTGACTTGCATTCCATCTTCGAAAACATTTACGATTCTCTCACGCCCAGTGGCTGCGCTCAGCTGGCAGACATGGATGGAAAAGAAGGCTTTTACCGATTACTTACCGTTTCCTTTCGGGCTTCTCCCTGGATGCCTTTATCTTTCTCATCTTAAGGACTTTTCCTAAAGGAGCAGAGATGGCTGGCCGCTCACAGGGCATCCACCACTTGAATCCAGAGTAATTTGTCCAGTCTGGCTTTGTTGGCGTTTGACCTAGTCATGGAGGAGACGCCTCCCACGGCTTGGAATGAGGATACCATGGGCAAAACGAGAAGTCTCGCAAGACCATGACGCTTAAAATCCGTGCTGTTCTAGCACGGAAACCGGTTGCTCCTGTGGCCATGGTTGAACAGTGAACACTACCTAGTGTTCACTAGGTAGTCATCATTCACCTTAGCGAGCAAACCGGATAGGAATAATGACCGATAACCGAGCCGAAAACCCATGCCTGCCTACTTCTTCTATCCATCGTAGCATGACTGTCTTTTTTTTTGTAATCAAAGGTATTTTTTTTAAAAAAAAAGGTTGCGCATAGACGATGTCGGTTCGGTGTGATTAACGTCTGAGCACCTAGGTATCTAGCTGCCCGGACCCGAATTCTGGTGACAACTAGGCCGTCTGTAAGAGCTCCGTAATGGGCTCTGTAATACTTTTACATTATATAATATATGTCATAAGATATATAATACTTATAGTTGTTAAACATTGTCACCCGTCTCTGGTGGAGCTGTCACCAGAAATCGGGGTGGCGCGCACAGGAACCACTACATGCCCAGGTACCTAGGTACATGGCAAGGTTACCCCCCGGCGCGGGGTCCTCGGTGAGCTCCCGGCGCCTCCACCACAACGACATCATCCATTCTTGTTCAAATATGCATTGTCTTCCCCAACTTCCACGACCTACACGAGCACGAGATCAATCACATCAGAGAGCTGGAACAACGCGACGTGGGCAATATTGTGAGGCGTGCGCAGCTCGGCCACACGTCAGCCGCAGACTTGCCACCACATGTCCTTCAGTCCCAGCGACGGCTTCGCAGCCGTCACGACCGACACCAACGATGGCGCCGGCATCGATGAGCTTCCCATCTTCCATGTGGAGCGCGTTGAGATGAACTTTTCCGTATCGGCCGAGTTTGTGGCGGCACAGGTGGCAAACAATGTCATGATACTGGCCCTGTCCAACGGGCGCATCCTGCGAATCGATCTCAAGAGACCCCAGGATATCGACGGTACGTATCTCGAGGTTTCAGGTCTCCTGGCCTCTAGGGCTTCTAAAGGGCCTCACATGGAAATTTGAGGCAGCTTTGAGACTCACATACTGACGAACCAATGGCTGTAGATATCGATCTACCCAAGAGGGCGTCAGAAACTGGCGTCATTCGGCGCATGTTCCTCGACCCGACCGCCTCCCATTTGCTCATTTGTACTGCGCTCGGCGAAAACTATTACCTGCACTCACAATCCAGGCAGCCGCGGCCACTCAGTCAGCTGCGCGGAGTATCTATTGAGAGTGTAGCATGGAACCCATCTCTTCCGACAGCCTCGACCAGAGAGATACTAATTGGTGCTGCTGACGGGAACATTTACGAAGCTTTCATCGAGACCTCGACCGAGTTCTATAAGAGAGAGGTCAAACACCTCAAAAACCTTTACAAGTTCCCCGAGGGCTCTATTACTGGATTATGGGTCGACGACTTGAAGGGCAGAGCGGACATTCGGAGAATCATGGTTGGCACCCAGAGCAGGCTGTTTCACTTGGTCGGTAAGATTGGCCGCAGTCACGATGGGAGTGGCTCTGTGTACACCAAATTATTCGAGTCGGAGCAGCCCGTGATTTATGAGCCTCCGAGAAGTGCCGTGGCCGGTCACTCTGCTCTGGTTGTCTCTCCGGATGCTGTGGGAACAGACGCTTATGGCGCGGATGTGCCGGACAGGGCCTATGCGTGGCTGACATCGCAAGGAGTGTTTCACGGGACCTTGTCGAATACGCCGCCGGAAAACAATACTCTTGGGTCAAAGGTGATTGCTGAGTCGAAATCGATACCAAAGGCGCAGATCATGGCCGCTGCTGCCCCCGAGCCAACTGGCCGGCAGCAGAAGCCAGCAAATAGCATCAACACATCGTCATTCATTGACGCCATTCTCCTCTCTCAGTGGCATATTGTCAGCCTCGTCGGAAGCCGCGTCATTGTAACGAATCGTTTGACTGGTGATGCCGTGTCGGAACATGAAGTTCTCGCTGCTGGTCAACGCGCCATCGCTTTCACGGTAGACATGCAGGAGAAGACGTTTTGGCTGATTACGTCCGAGGAGATTTTTGAGATTGTGGCTCGCGACGAAGAGCAGAACATATGGCAAGTCATGATGGGCCAGAGGCAGTTTGACTCGGCGCTGCGGTACGCGCGGACACAAAATCAGAAGGAGACAGTCGCGGCAGCGTACGGAGACCATCTTGCCAAAAGGGGCTACTGGTCAGAAGCAGCCATTCTCTACGGACGCAGTAACAAGCCGTTTGAGGATATTGCTCTCAGCATTATTGACAACAATCAGACGGACGCACTGAGGCAGTTTCTGCTGACAAAACTGGCAAACACGAAAAAGACGGCCATTATCCAGCGCGTCATTGTTGCTAGCTGGCTGGTGGAGGTGTTCATGGCGAAACTCAACTCCCTCGACGATACCATTTTGACGCAGGCTGAGCTTTCGGAGAACCTAAACCCTGCCGAATCGAGAAGGTTGCTGGAGTCGGTCCGAGCCGAGTATCACGAGTTTGTCAACAAGTACAAAAATGAGCTTGACCGCAAGACAGTATACGACATCATCAGCAGTCACGGCAGGGAGGGCGAGCTGCTGTACTTTGCCAATGCCGTGAATGATTACAACTACGTCCTGTCGTACTGGGTTCAGCGAGAGCGCTGGGCGGAGGTGCTCACCGTGCTGAAGAAGCAGACCGATGCCGAGGTGTTCTACCGCTACAGCAGCGTGCTCATGGCCCACGTGGCGCAAGAGATGGTGGACATCCTGATGAGGTTCCCGGAACTCAAGCCTCGCAGCCTGATCCCAGCTCTGCTCGAGTACAACCGCAACTTTTCCGGCGAAGCCAACTCACACAATCAATCGATCCGCTACCTGAACTACGTCATCTTCCAGCTCGGCTCCAAGGACGCGGCGATCCACAACACGCTCGTGTCCATATACGCATCGCATCCGTCCAAGGACGAGTCGGGATTACTCTCGTACCTGCAGACTCAGGGCGATGAGCCCCGATACGACCCCGACTTTGCGCTGCGACTGTGCATCCAGCATCATCGGACGCTCTCGTGCGTCCACATATACACCAGCATGGGCCAATACCTGCAGGCCGTCGACCTCGCCCTGTCCCACAACGAAGTCGAGCTAGCAGCCGTCATCGCGGACCGGCCGCTGTCCAACCCGCAACTCAGAAAGCGGCTCTGGCTCGCCGTGGCCCGCAAGGTGATTGCCAAGACGGACGGCATCAAAGCCGCCATTGAATTCCTCAAGCGCTGCGACCTGCTCAAAATCGAGGACCTCATCCCCTTCTTCCCCGACTTCATCGTCATTGACGACTTCAAGGACGAGATCTGCCAGGCCCTCGAGGATTACAGCCGCAACATTGACGGCCTGAAGCGCGACATGGACGAGTCGGCGCAGACGGCCAGCAACATCAAGATGGACATTGCGGCGCTGGACCACCGGTACGCGATTGTCGAGCCCGGCGAGAAGTGTTACCTGTGCGGGCTGCCGCTGCTGAGCCGGCAGTTTTTTGTGTTTCCCTGCCAGCACGCCTTCCACTCGGACTGCATGGGGAAGAGGGTTCTCGAGCAGGCGGGCTTTGGCATGTCGAAGCGGATCAAGCAGCTGCAGATGCAGATTCATAAGGGTTTGGTGAATGGGGCGAAGCGAGAGGCGGTGGTGGCCGAACTTGATGCGCTGGTTGCATCAGCTTGGTAAGTTTTCCTTTTCTCTTTTCTTCTTCTTTTTCTTCTTCTTTTTCTTTTTCTTCTTCTTCTTCTTTTTCTTCTTCCGTCTTTCGTCTTCCGTCTTTTATCTTTCATCTTTCATCTTTCATCTTTTTTTATCTGCCTCTCACATCTACTATCAACTTTCTCGCATTGTACACCCGCATTGTACACTCGCATTGTACAGGACCCTCAATGCCAACACAGAAATGCTAACTACGTCAACCGCATCAGTATTCTCTGCAGCGACTTTGCAATTAAGCGAATAGACGAGCCGTTTATCACGGCTGACGACAATCCTGACGAATGGGCTGTGTAAAGGTTCGCGTTCGTTTTATTTATATGTACATTTCAAAAACACCATTTCTCTTAGTGAGGGAGGGGGTACTCCTTATTTTAGCCACATCTGTTTTTTTTTTCAGGAGTAGTACCAGTAGGGATACAGGAGTTGCACGAGGATTGGAGGAATAAACCAGTAGAAGATGTGTACCTGCTTATGGATCATGGGTAGATCTGTTCGTAGTAAAGGGCTTCGTTGTTGGTGGGAATCTATGATGACGGACGATGCATCCTTTTGCGTGCTTGGACTTGCTTCAATGGAAATTGGCACACGGAGGGCCCCTAACTACATTGAAGGCCTCATCAAACGCAACCCTAACTACCTTCCTGCAAGACCGGCTTGGCTTGTTCCCTGATGCGGTGCTCGTCTCGTGCGTAGGCCGCCGCAGAAAAGGGGCCGGAGCTTTCATAGACTCGGCACGCTAGTTATGTCCAATATCTGAGCCACGCAAGTTGAAAAATATATATTAACTCGTAAAGAATAGGCTATATCAAAAGGGAAATAAGTTTCTTTTTAACAAAATACCTTGAACAGACTTTGGTAACCACCCCGCCTCGCGAAAGATTTTCTTTTCTTTTTCTTTTCTTTTTTCTTTTTTTTCAGAAATCACAGAAGCCTTTGGCTGTTGCGCGAATGAAAGTGATGGGGAAAAAAAAATTGACAATCAGGAAAAAGAGGGGGTGTTCGAGTTCGAGTGATAACTATGCTGGGCACGTGAAAGGGAGAAAAAAGCCACTTGAAGAAAATAAAGTTCGCGCCGACGCCACGTACCGAGGACACCCACCACCAATACACGTGGTGTCTTGCCTCTCCCTTTTATGATTATAATCCATAACAAGAAACTATTTTTGACACTTTCTAAGACTAAAAGCATATCCTGCGCGGAAACCCCATATTTGGGACTCCCCTCCCTCGGTATAAATCGCGGAAGGCGTTGTGAGCTCGTATGCATGTACATGTACACACCGGACTCGAGGCACATCTGACCATGGTGGCTTCGCGGACACGCTTCGTGGGCAGATGGGCATGTGCATTGAATGCGGGTATGTACATGCAAGCATGCCGCTTGACGTGTGTGGCAGGAACTGCTGGGGACCTGCCTGCTCTGCGAGTCTCGAGCCGGTGACGCAATAAGAGGCAGACAAGACGTGTGGCCTGGTGTGGTGCAGAAGCCGATGGCGCCGCGGCGTCGGCTCATGGTTGCCGGCGCCCACGGCAGGCAGGACTCGCGTTTCCCAGGGGTTTGATGTCAGGGCCGCGCGTCTAGCAACATGGTACAGGCAGGCGCAGGCGGGGGGCAGGAGGCAGGAGGCAGGAGGCAGGAGGCAGGAGGCAGGAGGCAGGCAGGCAGGCAGGCAGGCAAGCAAGCAGGAAGGAAGGAAGCATGCAGGCAGGCAAGCAAGCAGGAAGGAAGGAAGCATGCAGGCAGGAGGCAAGTCCCTGGGTTGCGCAGCGGCGGTGCCTCGATGCTAGAGCAGGCGCCAAGGAGCGAGCAGGTGGGACCAGAGATGAATTCTCCGTGGCCCGTACGGGTGACTAGGCCGCAACGGGCCTGGTGTCCCGACTCCCGACTCCCGCCTCGCTCACTCTCCCTTTAGTCTGTTGGCTTTGAGTTTGACTTTGTTGCTCTGGTCTCTTTTTCTTTGCGCGGGTGGCCGGGGGGTAGCACCGGGTTGTATGTTGTACGTACATACATATATATAAATATATATATACAATGTATATACATACATATGTATGTATGTGTGTATGTGGCTCCCATGCGACCTCGTAAATGCCAGCCAGCCGCAAAAGCCCTTCTCTCTTCGTCGACCTGTCATGGAAAGTTCAAAGTCGAAAGAACAAAACGATGAGAAAAATAACCATCAAGACAAGAAAAAGAACCGCTACTCACGGACTGATCATTGCCCGAACTGGGACTGCTTGTCCGCCTTGTTTGACGAGGGATCCCCAAGTTTTATCGCCGGCTCTTAGCAATCATCCTCTGCGCTCTTCCGCGTGCAGAGCCCATCTCCGAGACCTGCTCGGAACTAACCTCTGAGGAGATTTCAACATGAAGTTATCGTCCGGCTTGATCGTCGTCACCATTGTTTTTGGGATAGCCGATTGTGTGGCACTATCGCGACAGCAGCAACAAGCACGGCAGGATCGAGAACTGGTGCAGATACAAGGACGAGAACAAGCACAAGCACAAACACAGACACAGACACGCCAACAAAAACAACACCGAGAGCAAGAGCAAAAAACCCAGAATCAAAATGTACGGCCTCGCGTGGTGGCCCTACCCCTTCACCGGTCCGAAATATCGGATCCAATAGCGCATGACAAAACCATGATGCTAAGGAGACGAACAACCGTTTCGCACGACGTGGATAACCTGGTATGGTTCTTTCCCTTTGGCCGCCGTTGAGCGAGTCGATAGACACGTCCCATTTATCTGTTTTATTGTTCATTTATCCATCCATTCATCCATCCATTAATTCTTCATTCGGCAGAAAACTCTCTATTATTTCAACGCATCACTGGGAACCCCCCCTCAAAACGTGCGCCTTCATCTCGACACCGGAAGCAACAATATGTGGGTCAACACCCCCGAGTCGCCTCTTTGCGAGGACCGTGGAGTCCCCCTGGCCTGCTTCGAATCCGGGACATACTCGGCCAACGCGTCATCGACGTACAAGTACACCGGGAGCTCCTTCGACATCTACTACGCCGACGGCTCCAGCTCCGCGGGCGACTATGCCACCGACATCATGCGCTTCTCGGACCAAAGCCTCTCGGGCTTCGTCTTCGGCATCGGCTACCGAAGCACCTCGCCCCAGAACATCCTGGGACTCGGTTATTTCGGCACCGAGCTGATGGCCCAACCGGCCACCAAGGCGAGGCCCTACCAGAGCCTGTCGGCCAAGTTCTTCGCCGATGGCCTGACGACGTCCAACTCCTTCAGTCTCTCGCTCAACGATATACATGCCCCGACGGGCCACATCCTGTTCGGAGGCCTCGACACGGGCAGGTTCCAAAAACCCCTGATCAGGGTACCCGTCGAGAGGATCAACGACGAGTACAGCCAGTTCTTCATCACCATGACCGGGCTCAGCATGGGCTATCACGAATTGGCCACCGGCACCTCCTTCGCCGTCCTCATCGACTCGGGCACCTCCCTGACCTACCTCCCCGACGACCTGACGGCGCGGATATATCGCCTGCTCAGTGTCGCATACTCGGAGTCGCAAAACGCCGCACTCGTCCCCTGTTCCCTCCGCGATCAGAACCTCACCATGACCTTCTACTTCAGTTCCCCCGCCGCCATCACGGTCCAGCTCTCAGATATGATCCTCGACGCCCACGACTCCTCCACCCCTGCCGGGACGCCGCTCATTCTCGGAGGCGACGGCGACGCCTGCATCTTGGGCATCCTGCCCGCCACCGACCACGCGAACATCCTCGGTGACACTTTTCTGCGCGCCGCCTATCTGGTCTTCGACATGGACCGTCACGAGATTGCCCTGGCCAACGTCAACCCCGACGTGACTCATTCAAACATTGTCGAGATACCAAGCGGCGTCCGCAGAACAGTGCCATTCTCCTCGCGCGCGACCGCCATCGTCGCCGCCACCGAGGGATTACCACTCGGTCGCTTCCTTGGCGAACCGCCCCCAGGCCTGAGACATGCGTCAGCGTCAACATATCAACAGTTACGGAATTCAAGTTCCGCCGCGCTCTCTGCATTCACTAGCCGTCTCGCAAAATTATACTAGGTCTTTATTATATATAATATACATCTCTATCCACTTCTGCTGACTTGTCGATACACTGAAACATTCCCTCGAGGCAACTAATTAGTCTATACTACTAGTGTTTGTGCCGTCAGAGGCATCTTTTGTCATGGGCTGACCTTGTATGTGAAAACATCGTCTATTTGATACACAACAAGAATGAAAGAATTACAAAAGATTATCGGAAAACCAATAGTGACCGACATTGTATGGAGTCCGCAGAGCAAAGAGCAATTGGTATAGATTACAGAGAATATAAGAAAGAATAAGTTCACGAAGGAACCGGTGCAGGTCAAAGGTTAGACATGGAGTTGTCGCCCTCCCAGGCCATAGTCTCTGCCCAGGTGTCCCATGTGGTGGGCATGGTAGTTCCATCGTAACCTGCCATGCTGAAGAGAGATTCGGAAACAGAGGATGTAAATAAAGTGTCTTGCATGGCTTGCATCTGCGCAGCTTGCCAGGTCTGCGGCATGCGTTCCTGGAAGGCGCGAAGATCGATGCGGTTCTCTTCCGAGGTGTTGCCAAGGCCGGGGGGAGTGAAGTGCGCGCTGCCTGAGAGGTCCGAGGACGATGATGACTGGACGATGCATGGTCCTTGGGCTTGTTTATGTGTCGATAAGGATGTGGATGAGTTCGTACGGTCGGGAACGATGAAAGATGGAGTGGTAGTGGTGGTGGTGGTGGTGGTGGATGAATCAGGAGACATTCGCCTCTTTTTTCCAGTGCCGGAGCCTACGTTTCGCGTGACCGCACCAAGAACCGACTGGAAACAGTCAGTGTTGATACACCCGCGAGCACCATGATTCTCGCTTTGCCCCAAACTGCTACTTTGAGATTTATTCTTGTCGACTTGGAGTCGACTCGGCCATATTTTCCCCTGCGGATTGCTCAGGGGCAGTCTCCCCGGTAGCACAGGCGTCACTTTGCTATGACTCGAGACGGAGCTCCGCGTTATGAGGGGAATGTTGGAGCCAACGGTTCCGTCAAAAAAGTGGCGGTATCTATCAACGGTGGGAGACCGAAACATCAGTGTCAAATCGTTGCGCTCAATGTCCAGACAGGCTTGCTGTAGAAATGCGCTGGTGATCTCGTGTTTGCGTCCAATTACTTCCATTGCCTGAATGATAATTTCTAGGTTGGATTTGTCTTGGGCCGTGAAGCTGTCGCTGGGTTTTCTCTTGGCCAGATATACGTAGACGGTTGTACAACAGTACAATGATAATGCGCACAGGGGGCTTTTCTAGTGTCCCGAATCGAGGAAGAGATCAACAAAAATGCAATTGTCACCGCATCCCAAGTGAAAATAAAATAAAGTGGCATTGAAGACGGCAGTTCAAAACTTACAAATATGGATGTGTAATGAGATGTCATCTTTATAATATTGACAATCGCTTCTGCTGACGCCCTCAGTCGGCAAAGGCTCGTTTCCATCACAGTCGACGATAAATCGTGCTGCTCCATTTTTTCCAGTGCAGCATGATGCAGTATTATAACAGCAGCGTGCAGGTTCAGATTCATGTGGATGGCTCCCGGGTCGCGCAGTGCCCTTGGGAGGACAAATTTACTGGGGAGAAACATGAATGTGCTTGAAAGTTTGTTGTCCAGCTCTCGATGACGATTCCAAAAGGGACCGTCCAGCATGTCTTCAGGGTGATCGGAAGGCTTACATCGATGGACATGCTTGAGAATGACTCGGAAGATCTGGCACACTATAGTTGTTGCGGCAAAAGCGCTGTAGGAAGACCCGCTGAATGTCTGCTCCAGAAAAGGGCTGACTTCTTCCCTTCCCGAGGCGAAAGCTTCCTCTGATGCAGGAAGTCTTGTCACGATCTGACAAAGCATCTTTTGTTTAGTTTGAACGCCTCATTATCGAATGATCTCAGCGAGGATGTATGAAATTGATTGAAAGAGGGGCAGGCAGGGGACATTCGTCTCACGTCTTCAGGATTAATCAACGCAGGCCAGCCTGTCGATATGCTTGCATGTGAGTCGGTGGCAAAGACGCCCCAAAATACCCTCCTCCTTTCTTCCAGCTCTTCCCATGATGTATGGGGCCCTAAAGACGGAGGCAGATCATCTCGAGCCCCGTCGAGTCGATCCAAACCCATCATTTGGCATAGCCGAACAGCCTTGGCGCACGTCGTTGCTGCTCTCGTGAAGAGCATCAACTTGGCCTCGAAGGCGGCGCAGAGACATAAAGCCTGAGCATGAGGGATCGTGATGAAGTGTTCTCCATGATCCTTCATCTCATCCGCCTCCATGTAATGGCGAGCTCTCTTATAAAAGATTTCCGCATACTGGTCGTACTTGGCATGGCCAGTGGCAGCTGTGGCCCAGATGGCATACTGCAGACTCATCGGCGGTTTTCTCATTGGACTTCCATAAAATGACTGATAGAATCTCCCAGAGTGAATCACGGGAATATAATGATAGGCTACGAGAAAAAAGGTATTATTTCTGACAATGTTGGAAAATCAGTGAGTGAGTGATGACCGTTCTGGCAGACACAGGTACAGGTACAGCCACGTAGACTGGTGAGCCCTGTTGGTTGCCCCTCTTATTTTTGTTTGCACGTACAGTTCTTCTTGGACATCGAGAGGCGGTAGAGACTCCGAATATCCCAGTCCTATGAGCGCATAGTTTTCATTGCTGTCAGGAGTGGAGCGGTGCTGTGGAGGGTTTGCATAGTCGGAGAAGCCGAATCCCGGCGCCGGCGCCGGCGCTGGTTGGGCTTCAGATGGATCTTGCAGGTCTTCCTGAAGGAGACTTGCTGGCGCGCTTTCATGGCGCTCGTCGGTGGTCCGGCTGTTGGTTACTTGTTTGAGATAACTTTCGACCTGCGCTGTTCAGGTTGTAGTCAGGCACGATGCTCTCGACAAACAGGATAGCAAAGCAACAGGATAGCAGTTGCAGTCAATTCGTGTGATGCTTACCTAGCCTAGATTCAATCTCCTTGACGTTCCTCCGTTTGAAAGTAGGTTTCCTCCGTGCCCCTGGATACACACACTCGCCTCCGACGGTGCGACAACGTGTGCAAGCCGGCTTTGTTCGGTCACACTTGAGCTTCCGCGACCGGCACACGACGCAGGCCAGAGGCTCCATGTCGGATGACGTGTCGGGGCCACAAGAACCCGATGCAGAGGCTTCGGACCCCATGCGGTGCGGATTGCGGCGTCGACGCCCGAGATGCCGCAGTGTCGAAGCGTCGCAGTGCTACCGTACGGACGGCGGTTGCCGAAAATTGGCGATGTCGACAACGGAATGCTAGCTTCGAGGCTCGGGCTTGTTCGGAGTTCAGGGATCCCCCAACCCCACTGGAGATGCTTGCTTGGCGTGAAAGGAAAGCGTAGCTGGTAGGATGGATTTCAGATGAATGGTTGACCGTTGATGTCTTGTCGAAAGGCTGCGGGCACGGGGCAGGCATGGAAAGTATCAGCCATGTCCAAGGCCCGCGACTGATTGCTTTTCTTCTTGTGGCCGAGTTGCGTTGCGTCGTTGTCAAGTCGTGATCGGCTCGGACTTTGCTTCGCTGACATGCATGTCGTTCTGGTATGTAAGCATCCATCCATCCCTCCATCCCTCCATCCCTCCATCCCTCCATCCCTCCATCCCTCCTTCCCTCCTTCCCTCCTTCCCTCCTTGCCTCCCTCCTGCCTGCCCGCTTTCGGCTGCTGCTTACTCAACATTGATAGCAGTAAAGCTCAACGGTCAAGGCGCCAACGGCCACATGACGCGCACATGAGTGATGATGACAAAGCCACATTTTCCACGTCTTCCCATGCCGCCACAATTAGACCTTGCAACTTGGAAACAACCCACTTCACGACTGCTGGAAATGAGCAGGCTCCAAACTGGTTGCGTCGTTGCCCATAGTTGTCCTTGTCGCAACATGCATGAATATGCACGTCGGTCGGGTCGACTGCAAGTTCGATAACAGTGTTCCCGTAGACTCGCGTCTCATCATTCGATATTCACGAAAGATGGCGGAAATTCCAGAGAGATCAGACCTCGACATGAGTCATACAGGTTGGCTTTTCCAAAGTACTAGCGGCGTCTTGACATTTAAGCTTTCTTGGCCATTGTCGGTTTCTCAATTTTTACAATTTTTAAATACAGGTGGCGGGCCAGGCCGGCTTGATATTATTGGTGTAATTTTGATATTGTAGCCGCGTACACATGTTTCATACCACGTGTAAGGTTACACTCGGCCAACTCAAGGCATCACTACATGAAGAGTACTTCTCAACCTTAGGCATCCCTGTCTAAGGTCCTTGTGCATATATAAGATTTCCCTGGCCTCTGTGACCCTGGGAAGAATTCTAGATCTCTAGATCTCTAGACATTCTTCAGAGCCCAAGAGAGCCAAAGCTGAATAGAGTCTTTACATTCCAAGACCCATTATCACGGCGCTTGTCACAATATGCTAACCACTATGTCTGGTTCTGAAACGTGGTAGGTAGGAATCTATGATGCTGTATTATCTCAAAATTCGTCGAAAGTCTTTCAAATCAGCCACTCGCATGCTCAACCGGCGTATTTGAAAAGGGAAAAGAAGGAGAAAAAACGGCCTGGACAAAACAACTAGGCGGTTGTCTCGCGACAATGACACAGATATAATTCCAAAATATGCTGGAGGAAGCGAATGAAAACGCTCATGCCAGTGACTATTGAGTCATTTCTTTTGGTCGCGGGGCAGTGACGAAGACGTTTTCGACTGTTTGCTGCTGTCAATATCATACGCATCAGTGTCCTATGCTCTTGTCATCGGAATGCTGTGAAGCTACATGTAGAAAGAATCCAGGGCAGTGAGAGGGGAACTGTTGGTCAAACATTTATACTGTCTTTAACACTGCCGCCCAAGAGTCCTGGTAGAGTCCGTGTGAAGCTCGAAATGATTGATTTTGTCTTCTTCTGCGCATCAGTAACGTTTGGACATAGACACGCTGTACAAGCTCTATCAAATCCACGCCCTTCTCGAACACGTCTCTGTGAATGCTGTAGCACTGGAGTTTTATCGTAATTCAAAGAGCATTTTTGATTCTCTGTGGCGACGATTAGGAGCAGAAACAAGTTTCCTTGCAGTTGGTAAGACCCGAGCTGTACATTCGGATTGCCGTAACAGTATTTTTTTTCTGGACATTATGTACTGGAGCGCAAGTGCACTGTTGGTAGCAGGGGAGGATGTTTGGAAATAAATATTTCAAGAATCTAAGAGTGGACCATATGTACTGCTGAGAATATGGACTCTCCATACACACACGCGGCCCTCCGGGATTTGCAACGATACGCCAGCTGCTGGGCTTTTGCATAAGAACGACAAAAAAAAAAATAAGTCGTTCATTTGAAACTTGGATGACAATGGCGACCTCACTAGCCATGTGGCTAACTAGGATCAGCTATCCGTCAATTCCTAGTCGAACCTCCAGTAAATGATCATAGAGGACTCAGATTGTAAGCCTCCTCGTCGTCGTCGCATGTCGTCGTGTTGAATAGAACTAAGTTGTAATCTCTCTCTAATACCGGCTAACTATATATATAACATGAGTTAGTATACATGTGTATACTATATGTAGCAGAGACGACGTTCTGAGGACGAGAATAAGCCTTTTCTGTGTGAAACTGCTGGGCCGCGACAATTGCCGCGGAGAATAATACTTAATACGGGCCGATGTCAAGATCCCCCTAAGCATAGAGATACTCGCTGTCACACGTGCAAGGTAACACGTAGCTAGCTTAGAACCTTGTATATACAAAAACATAAAGGATTCTAAGGAGCCTAGAGAAGTCCTCTAAAGTACCTTCAGGAGCTAAATTCATCATTAGCTTTGGATTTTTCTCCAATTACAAGCCGCCCCTACACGGTCCTTGTCACATCCGCCGCGGCCACGAATTGGGAAACAAGCTGTCCTAGGAGGCTGAAGATAATATGAAAGTTGTAGATGGTCAAGTACAGTAGGTAATTACCTCAAGTACAAGGATAGCTCACCTGAGACTTTCTCAGTCGGCATCTACTGGTGTCAATCCACGCTCACTTCCATAACGCGTTTGTCTCGCTTTTGGCGGAATTTAGAAGTGCGTCTACCAGATGCTTGTAAAACCGAAAATGATCATGGTGGATGTGGAAAAGTGGATGCCTGGCGGCAGGCGGCAACCCGGCAGGCGGCGAGCTGGGTAGCTCTTGCCGCGAACACCAGGAACAAAACACCCCTTGGATGATTTTACGCTTCATCCCCCGCTAGAGCTCCCCTCCTTTGCATCCTGTAGCACGTGACCTGAGTTATGGCTACTGAATGGGGTCTTGTGCACCCCTAATGCCTGCCTTAATGCAGGTAGGTAGGCATCAGGGGTGCACTGTACATGGACATAAGTTCCCACGTCTCCGCATACATGTAGCAGGTACCTTGTACCCGACAAACTTGAAGAAGATGCGGCGGTTCTTTGAAATCGCCGCCCCATTTTCACCTTGGCGCTTCTTGCTTTCCCATAATAGCCATCTAACCCCTATCCTCCAACTCCCATCTTTCATCCATCATTTTAACCATGTCAATGTCCACACCGAAGGCGACGGCCAAGGCTATCGCCGCCGACAATGTCCACAATGCTATTATTCAACTACCTTCTTCATCGACACGGCACATGGCACCCCTGGCCTTGTCAACTGTTCATTCCGCCATCCCATGGACCAGCGGCGCCCGGCCCTAACCCTAGCCCTAGACAAGCATACCGGATTCAGACTGGACGGCACGCATCCGACAAGAGCGTCCAACATGCTGCAGCAGATTAGACGGGCAGCGCTCCGTTCCACGGGACTCCATGCGAGACTGGATGTCTGGGGGCCGAGTGCCAGGGCAGGGGGCGCATGGTCTGTTTTCCAACAACCCCGGTTCGGGCTGATGAAGAATGTTTTGCCAGGGTCGGTGGGGGCCGTCAGGGTAAGCTCAAGCCGCGCGTGTGCCCAAGGCTAGCCTAGGTGCTAGTAGACGGCACGTCTTGAGCCTCGTCTTTGAGTTTGCTCGCGGTCATGCAGTTTGCTTTTTGCAACTGTCATGCTGGAAGGAAGCACATGATGTCTGAATTCCCGCCCTGTGCTGCTTGAAGCGTCCGCGCCGTTTACGAGAAGCTTCTCGACCACTTCGCAAACTGCTAACCTGCCACCCGGCGTCGGGTAGGTTGGGATTCCGGTTACTTTTGCAGTCGGCTCCCTGCTTGCTTTTTTTTTTCAGGCATCACATCAATGCTACCTCGAAGACGATACAATCAGTGATGTTTTTTTCTTGACCCTGGCAGCATGGCAATTCGGACGTGTGGAGTATTGCATCTTAGAGTCATTGCACCCCCTGCATACTGGAAGAGATAGTCGAGCACGCTAGTGCTCATGCCTTGGAGCATGACAAACGGGCTCCATGAGATAGATGCCTGCAGAAGCCAATGTCCCAAAAGGCATAAGATACTCGGAAATCTGCCTTGTCACTGGAATTGAATCCTGGAATCCTGAGACAATTGAAGTGGTGGGAGCGCCAAGGCCAGTCAAGGGCCAGTGCCCATATTGAGCATCAAACAATCCCTACTTCAGCAGGTTCATCACATTGAAGAAACCCAAAATTATCCCAAAAAGAGCCTAACCACATCGCGGAAATCGAGAGATTCCTATACCTGATTCCGATATTGTACTGTTTATTATCCACGCATGTACTCACCACATCGCTCTCTCAGCCCTTTCTGGATCGAAATGGATGCCCAAAATTTCCGGTTCGTCAGAAGGGGGAGAAGAGAAGGGAGCTGTTGGAGAAGATAAATGAGCTTTCCCAACACCAGCTTTCTAGCTTTCCATGCCCATCAAATTTCATCATCCCAACAAGCCTGGGCGTCCGATGTGATATGATGACCGCCTCGACGGGAAACAAAAAAGTTGGAGACCACGGCGCTAATGAGCGAGACAACGTGTTTCATGCACCACTACTTCCTCGGAGTACCAATAGATATACTTGGTTCTTCGTGCTAGTCACGCGTTGTGACGGCCTAAATAGGAATTTGTAACAGGGCCTTCACAATTGGCGGAGATCAAGCTATCAGTCTGGATAAGCGAAATTCATACCCCATCAAACCGGGACGTGCCCTGTACACCTGCCAATGTGGTAATCAAATGAAGCATGTGGCTCAAAATGCTGCCTACGTCTTTTGATGTACGCTACTGCTCGATAGGGTCGGCATGTACTTATAATGACTGACCACTACTTTGTATCGCTCACATGATATGGGAGTAGTCCTTCGACCGAGGCATTCGCGGCAGGTCACCAAGAAGACATAGAATCATAATTGCTGCCGACTTTTGGCATTCTTACGCTTCAGCATGCTTGGTAGCTTCGCAACGCCAAAGTGCATCTTTTTATACTACATGAGAAGAATCGTCTTGGGTATAATTCGGCGATAGGTATAAATAATCATTCTCCTTCCTCCCCGTTCTTGGTCTCGTATCGTAATGTCTTTGAATAAATGACGCACGCGAACCATGCATGTACACATGGATGAAAAGAAAGGGAAAAAATACACAATGAAATAATAAGGCTGGCTTCAGTCCAGGAAATCTTATCGTAATGAAAATCAAATTCAGGGCGGTCATCATCAACCCTGCTCATGTCTTCTCAGACTCATTATACGGAACAACCCACGTTTGAACAGAGATGGGCCATGTCGTGATGCAAAACATGGCTTTCCTGGTAAAATCAACGCCAGTGACGTGCCGAAGCTTGCTTGCGATGCATTCTTCTTGCCCCGCGCCATCCTTCCCAACCATCGGTGGCTATACGCTCTCTCGATCCAAATTGCCGCCTCGTCTTTGATGAAGAGTGTGGGTATCGTCTCCGTATGCGCCACCCTCGCTGTCACTCAGGGGAAAGCCATCGTCACGATCATTACCGTACTCATGTGCGTGTTCCGTAGTACTTAGGACAGTGCCACAGCCAGTGTCGCCGTGCGATCGGGTTATCATGGCATCAGACTCAGCTCGGGCATTATTGATCATTGTCGGCAGTTGACGCCGCCGGGCGTTGATGAACCAGTTGGAGATTTGATCTACATGGAACGGAGGACTTAGTCAGACCGAGTCTGGGCTGGACGACGAAAAGCATTCTGTTTTTTGTTTAAGAGGGGTTGAAAACGTACTCATTTGCAGACCGGTTTGTCGCATTAAATCCTGCTTTTCGTCCTCGGTGGGGTACGGATGCTGTAAATGTGCAATAAACCACGCTCGAAGTTTTTCCGTGGTCTCTTTGGGCAGATTGCCTCGACGCTTTCGTTGTTTCGTTTCCCCCCCCATACCAATATCCATATATCGTCCCATGTCTTGGTACTGAGATCCATACGCAGCACTAGTTGAGAACGTAGTCCGGTCTTGGAGCGGGATAGAGCTCGAAGGCAAAGACTGATAGCGTGAAGAATGGTGGTAGGAATGGCCATACTCTTGGGCCGAAGTTTCCATGTCTCGGTCCGAATTGAGAGTCGTTGGCGAACCTGAGCAGTGCGGATGTGGTCCAGAACGTCGAGCCATCTCGACAGGAGGCAGCATCACAGAAGGACCTGCACCTGCACCGTATTCTGCATTTCCTGTCCAATATTCCCTGGTCGGCATTGGTGCTTGATTTTGGTAGGAAGGGGAGGCTGCACATCCAGATGTCTCAGAACCGCGATAAATTCGAGGAACTTGCTTGACTCTCAAGGACTCATGCCCCACTTCGTTGGAGGAGATAGGTCTTCTGTTGTTTCCACTCGGCGAATGGGAGTACGCAGGTAATGTTTGAGGCCCAGTGTTTGGCACAGTCGGAGAGGGGTAATATTGTGATGATGATGGTGGTGGTGGTGGTGGGATGCCGGCGGCCACATTTGCCAGGGAACCGTCGAGATGGAGATCGGGAAATGTCTTGATTTTCCGAGCGGTTTAGTCAAGGGTTTTCTTTTTCTTATTTTGCTAACACGAATTGAAAAAAAAATCTAGCTAGCTTCGAGGCTTACCTGGCGAATGGAAGGAAGGGCCATGTGTTCAGACTCTGTCCGTGGGCGAGAAAGGCCAGAGGCTGGTCGAGGTGAATTCCACGACGGCTCATCTTGGAACGTGTGGTGGTGAGATGGCGCAGCCATGGTGAGAGTGGACATGCTGCGGTGATGACGAGATTCTTTTCTAGGACTGTCACGAGAGTCGGGATGGCGTGGCGGATTATACTCCATGCCCCGCCAGGGACAAAAGAGCAAAAGAATAAAGACGAGACAAGGTCAAGTGGACGAAGACGAAGACGAAGACGAGATAAAAAAGTGCCTGCTGAAACTTTATCTTGTTCAAGGTCGACTTAGGTGGCTTGAAACATGGTATATTGTCCGCCGCGCGTCGAGAGGTCTGACGATTGCCTGAGCTGATAAATCTCGACCGCAATTTTTCCGATTCCTTCTGTGCGTAGGTGGTACACAAGTGTCTAGATGGCCAGATGTCTCCCCGACGAAAGAATTTGTGTCTTGTTTTGACTGAAGTTAGTTGTGTAGAGCGTGGCAGGCATGGACGAGACTCCGTGTGGAATGAAATACTGGTAAGTTGCCTCTCGCCAGACGGAGCAAGATGGTGGGATGCCGGTATCTTTTGTATATAACAAGGTATCGAAAGTGCCGGGGTAGTGGGACAGAGCAGAAAGCCCTAGGAGCTATCAATCCAGTGCAGCAGACAGAACAGAAACCTCGGATCAACTGACAGGGTCATAAATGGAATGTCCAGAAGGGGGAATGGACGAGAGCCATCGGCCCCAGAGCGAACAGCAAGCCCGTTTGGGAAAACGTCACGTCTCCCGGCTCTTCCTGTGTACATTCATGGAACGACGAGCGATCAACTTCTACCGGTCCTACCAGGCTGCGGGTGCCAGGGCCCTGCTGCCAGATGAGCGACTAGCTTGAAGAGGATTGCCCTTCAACCCCACGACGGATGGCGGCGGACGGGACTGAGCAAGGAACCAGTGGATCTGCCACCATGGGGAACTGGGCCGTGACCTCCAGTCTATGTGGTCCGGCTTCCCTGGCGCCAGACGAGGCTTGGCTCGGGACATGAAGTTGAGACTACATGTATGGAACTAGTGGCGCTCGCTATCAACGACGGCTGACTCTCCAGTCGAGAAAATTAACCAGACACCCTCTAACGAGTTGCTGGTCGTGCCATTGACCCCTCTGAGCCGTGGCCCATGACTGAAGTAAGTTTGCTAGTTCCAGTAACAAACAAAGGGCCATGCTTTCGGGCTCCAAACTGCAGCCCCGGGCCAATGCATTTCTCAACAAGTCTTGGGCGTTTTTTCCTCCCTCTCCCTCCCTCCCTCCCCCTTCCCCTCCCCCCCCCTTTTCCCCGGCTAGACTTGTCAGGGCGGTCTTGTCTATTCCGGCCGAAAATAGGAGACGTGTGTAGGAAATAAAGGACAATACCACGCCAGCTATTGCAGCTTCCAGTGGTTGTCAATATTCAAAGCACCAGTCTGGACATCATCGAGACAGTGTACCGTCTGGTGTGAAGGCCCAGCTCCTCAAGCAGTGTGAAGCGTCGTCAGTACCAGATAGGAAGGTAAGTAACGGATGGGTGAGGGGGGACTCAGATGTGAGCGAGCATCTTGCGGCTTGTCGATAGTCAATCGACAGTTTGCGACGTGCTGTCCGGTTCATGGCCTCTTCGGCCGGAAGTCCCAGCTTCTTGATTCAGAAATGCCAGACAGAACAAAGAAGCGCGAGGAAGCCACAGCGGACAGACCCCAGGGCATTTCGGGCTGAACAAGCTGGCTGGCCGGCAGTCCCCCCTGGATGGGGTAGGAATAGAACATCGGAGGGGGTGTCCCCAGCCGGGGTGGTCAGACGTCAGTGTGCAGGCGTGTCGAAAGGGGAATTTCCCACACGGCAGCTCCTGGTGGCACTTTACTTTGGCTTGCGCCCCAATTCCCGACTCGGCCACGATGGGTGATTCTTGTGTACATGTTTGACAAGAAGCCACCACATGCCCATCAGTGCGCCGGCAGCTTTCGGTTGAGCGCACGACATCGACTCCAAACTCCAGACACTTCAACGCCATGATTGGAAGCTAGCGTCTAGGGGAACCCGTATGCGCTTGCTGGGCCGTATTGATTGATTGTTGCGAGAGCAGGTTCAGCGACAAGAGACCTCGGAACCCGCCGTGAGCTTTGCCTAAGAAAAATTAGGTCCTGAAGTAGGCAGACTCTCGCCAAGCACGAGCAAATGCCAGACCTGCATCCAGATGCCCTGCAACAAAGAGGCCCAACCCAGAGGGCTGGCTCAAGGGGTCGAACTGACAGCGCCGGTCATCGCGCGAGCTCTTTGTCCATGCCTGCTAACCTGATATTGATTGGTGGTCTGGTACATAGAGAGGTACCTACCTCTCTATGTACCCAGTGAGGTACCTCGGTGAGTACATCATGTGCAAATGTATGTCCATACACTCCATACCACCTACATCTACACATTCTGTATACATCTGGTGAGCGCAATAATGTGATGCGGGTATTATGTGTAGATATGTAGGCACCCAAGGTATTCCAGAACGATAGGGCCTTGGAGCAAGGGGCCTATTCTTGGCCCTATCCTTGTGCTTCCAAAAACCGCTCAACCAAGCCAAGCAGGTAATCGTTGAGCTCTCAGCTGCCGGGCTAATAGACTCTTGGATGCTGTGCTGAATGCTAATGGCAGCCAAGCCGACATACATAGAGCGCTGGTGGGTCGAGGTCCATGCCATCAATGCCACCCTGTCAACCGACCGTGCTGCCGTAGATGACATGGCGGAGACCACGCCCGCCTCCCCCCCCCCCTCCCCCCTCCCACCCCGGCCTCCTTCCCTGGTTGTCGATGCGCCTATAGATAGATGTGTGTGTGCACAGAGTGAACGGTGGCTCCGGAATGAATTTTGACAAGCACGCCAGAGCCCTGTGTGTAGAATTGAACGCACACCAACGGACGGACAGCCGTCTCTGCAACTTCAACCGTTGTTACGACACTATTTCTGCATGGCCCCTATTACCGCGGGCTCAGCCCACAGGAACAGCTTACACACCACACGCTTAGATTGTCACGTCGTTCAACGAGTTTTGTTCATGTCTCTTGCGTATGTAAAGGCGGACCACGGTCACAGGTGCCTCCTGTCCCGCGCTTCCGTCATGACGCAGTGTCGCAGTGTCGCAATGTCGCAGTGAGCAATTTTCGTTTTGTTTTGTGCGGCAGTCGGATTCATGCTCGTTGAGATGTTCTGCCAGGAGGGGTATTACTCGGGCGCGGTAAGTATGTAAGCTGGAAAGCGATGGGTGCATCGAGGCACACAAACATGTACATAGACATACATATATGTTTTGTCGAGGTGTCGTGATAGTAGCTTTGCATGCGCACATGTATAGAGCCCTTTCAGAATGTTTTGGGGACTCGAGTAACGCGCTGCGCATTCGCCTTTTGCGGCCAGCAGCTGCAAGTAAAACATGGCTCCAGCGAGGCAACTCGGCTCACTTCGAGAGTGGCCAGTGTCAGCCAGTGGTGCGTAGAAGTCCCCGTGCCATCGGCTGTGACCTTTTCGTCAGGAAGGGGGTGGCTGGTTGCACATGCGACACAAGACATGCAAATACGCCGTGGTCTTCCGTGTAATCAAGCATCCAGGCTGCTGGAGTAATACTAGGGCGAATGAGGAAGAAGGGCCAGGTGCTGGTTTGATTGGGGTGTCTTGTATTCCACCATACACCAGACACCAGACAACAGACACCCTCCCAGTGTTTCCCGCGCCAGAGCCACGCCATCCATGCGCGTGTCACGATGCTAGCAACAACGGCGCGTAAGTCGTTGGAGTTTCCCAACCCAGTGAGCCAGTGTCTCGGCACCGATGGTCTCCATAGCCCAAAGGGTTGCGTCTCTTCTGTCAAGCCCGGGCAGTTGACACTTGACACTTGACACTTGACAGTGGGCACTTGGCACTTGGCACTCAATACTGACACTGACATTGGCACTGACACCTTCGGCCCCCCAGAGATGGCGAGATGCGCACATGCATGCGTGTGTCCGTTGCCCAACCATGCAAACTAACAGCCCCTCTGCAGTCTCTGGTTGTTGTCATCATCACCGAGGACGTACAGATGTCATGTACATCGGTTTGTGATATATAACAAGCACATTTTGTAAATGAGCTTCAAAAATGGCAGGAATGCCCGAAATTACCGATGTAAGTGGTAGGTCGCGTGGTCTTGCTCGCACCCATCCTGAACAACCCGATTTTCGACTTTTTATGATTTTTTTTTGTTTTGGTGGAGTGACGTTGAAGTAAAATAGCGATCCTTGAATGCTATCGAACTGACTTGGTGCCTTGGTCACATTGCTATCTCCGACCAATCCCCCACTTGAGTAACATGGAAAAGAAGCAGCTGAAATTTTGGCACGATGATCATTGGTGAGAACGAGACGGGCAACCATGTCTTGTTTTTTCAGTCCCAATCCTTGTTATGATGCCGAGAGTGAAAATTGAAGTCGTAAATTTCGTGGCTCGGCCGCGACTCGAAGTATTCGGAAACGTACACTGCAATTTATAATGCATCTTGCCCTGAACGAAACGGGGATCAGGGCTGAGGCCACTGTCAACCTTGGTCGCACTGACAATTATTAGTTGATCCAAGATCCCGCCAGCAGAATGATGAATGTGTCAGCGACTCGGCGGGATTTGAAGATGCGACTGGCTCAGATGGCACCACCAGTATGGCGCTTAAATCGCCTGATCCAGATCGGGACTGAAGATGGACGGTTGACTGGCAGAAGTGGGGGGACGCTTGTCAGTGGCGACAAGGGACATATAGAGTATGTACATATGTACGTCCATCTATTATGCTTGCTTACAACCCCGTGGTCACTGCGGATGTCAAGGTCGACAATCGGATTCGATTGGCACCAGCTGCCGTTCATGCCGTCGTGCTGCTATGCTGTCAGCCATCGTGGATATCCGCCACAGTGGATATCCGCCGAAGTGAAGGGTTGAAATCAATGAGGGGATTTGAGATAAATGTGACAACGTTGCGGCCCCGGGAAGAGGAGGGCAGAGCAAAAAAGAGGGAAAGCACACGGCCCCGGGCTTCCATAGGCTGCACCCAGCCGTGGTGAACGACATGTCGATGTTGGTTTTGAGTGATGCCAAACATGCGAGGTGGTATGAAGATTGAACTCGAGAATTCAGGATGAACAGAGAAGCAGGGCCGGTCTGCATGTGTCAAGCTCGGCGCGGGGACAGGTGCCCACTGCCCGCTGCCAGCTGCACACCAGACTTGGCCAGACTGGCCCTGACCTTTGGATGGAAAAATAGGCACTGACGCCAGGGAAGGAACGACCAGACCAGCGGTGCAATGCTCGGGCACGCGTGGAAGGTGCGGTCTGTAGCTTGAAATTTTATCGACAGTAATAAATACATGCACAATGCATTTGATCAATCTCAACCTCAGAACTCCCTGGTTTGCAAACCGACAATGCCTGACTACCTGCTCGATACCACCTGCTGCTCGAGAATGCGCCGACAGGATCATTCAGACCAGCCTCCGCTTATCCATTTTCACGGGCAGACGGCTTGGATGTCTCACTCGGCATTCGATCGCTGCTTCTCCAGCCATCGGCACTTTGACTTGCGCGTTTCGAACCATCAGATGTGCAGCGCCGTTGCATGTTCAAGGACTCGAAACCGACTAAAGTCATCAGTGTGACGGAGTGATGCCGCCCCGGCTTTCAGGAGTCCATGGTCTCATGACCAAGGCCAGCCATCATCATGAACGGCTCTATTTATTTATTTATTTATTTATTTATTTTTCTTTTTTCTTTTCTTTTTTTCCGGTTTGCAAAGGCGCAAAGCCGTCTTGGGCTTCACGATGTGGGGGTGGGATTCAACCAGACCGACTTCTCTCGGTGTCACAGAATATTGTGGTCTTGACGCTTCCAACCTGTCAGTGTCACTGCTATTCGGTGGCGCCTATATCGCTGGGCCGACGACGATGCGGTAGCCACTAACGCGCGTGTTGTTGAAGAAAAGCACAAATGTACATCTGTAGATTCTGTACTGATGTACATGGGCACAGACACGACACAGACACAGTCACAGACAGGCCAGAATACGGAATTTCCCGCCTGCATGGTTCAATCAGTAATCTCTGTGTGCCAGATCTGGTGGAACAACAAATCTAAGCATGGGCAGCTGGCCGTAGTCGGACCAGTGTGCGTGCTGTCAGGCGGATTTTGGCCTGCCGCACCACCGAAACTCCGGCGTCGTCTGAACGAACTTTCTTTTCGCGGGCGGTCTGCCGACCCTGCCGGACTGCCAGGGGCGCCTTGCACGTACATACATATGTTGACATCATGCGAGACAAATGGGCCTCGCAAGTGGTGCGGCTGCATTTGTTAGCATCATACGCTTTTCGATTTCATACCGTACATGCCTAGTTTCTTCTGGGTGCCTAGGTCGTCGGCCGTGCATTTTGGTCAACAATATCCAGCCCCTCCCCGTCCTTCTTCCAGTCGAGCGTCAACAATTATGGCTTTGAGCGCACATTTAATACGAGTGGAATATCATATATGTTGTACATAAGAGGCGGGAAGCATGCGGGTCGTTCATTCATATTTCGTGATAGACTGCTGTTCGTATGTCTGTTCATTTGACTCCTCTACCACCTTTTGGAAATTCAAGTACCAGCCGTATTAATACAGCTTCACAGCAAAAAAACGTGGCTTGGGACTCGTGTGTATCGCATTCTGAAGTTTATCCATGACGGCTTGACCCTATGATAGTCTCCGGGATCGAATTAGGATTTCAATTGTCACACTCGTTGTCAATTATATGATATTTGATTCTATATTCACGACCAAATCGTCTGCCTCCAGATCCTAGGACTATTCTATATCATTGGTCTGCATTCGAAGACAACAGGCAAGACTGAACACCATGGCGAGCACGTGGCCAGAATAAGCCATGTCACGAAAAGATCGGGAGTCAGTAGGAACAACAACTTCGCGCTGCAGACGTCAGGACTATTAACTTTCTCGATTTAAACACTCGGTCGGATCCGGCGGCGGCCCATATCAAAATTGATACGGTCGGGTCAAATTTGGCGCCCGCACGACACTGTACTGGTGTCTCGTGTCATGGTCTCAACAGGCCGGGTTATCTGGCGGTTAGCGTGCTTGCCGCCCCATGTCGACGCCCGTTGAGCCGTGTCTCACAGCTTGAGGCATTGGCTACTGTCAGTATGATAATAGGCGTTTATCACGAGTAACAGTAGCACTAGTCGAAGTTGCCCTGGTGCCTCTTGGCCACACGTGGAACGCCATGTGTGGTTTGGCATCACCTCACCGCCGGGTGCTGGGCGCCCGAGCTGCGGCCTATTTGGTTTCTTATGCACCGGTCGAGCAAACGTATTCAGCCTTTCCAGTACAGAAGCGGTAGACGCGTTGCAAAACGCTGGACATAGCCTTATGTTTTCCATTCTTTGCAAATAAAACAAACGATTCGAAACCGAAATGGCTGCTAGCGGAGCACACACTTACCAGCGATGCGGGCGCTCATGCCGTTAGCTACCAGCCTGACTTCGTTTTTTTCAAAAACATTCGCTTCCTGTGATACAAGTGTGTTACATATATAACGTATGGAAACCAGTCCGAGTGACAGTCCAGGCTCCGTTGGTCAAGTTTGAGTTCTCATCGTTATGACGTCTTCCCGCGAAGTATGTGTGGAATTGTAACAGTTTGGAGTGGACCTCTGCTGATTGCGAACCATCGCAGCCAAAGTCGAAACCCAAATAAACTTACATAAAATTTACTGGAGACACCATGTCAATACGGACATGAGAAGAATGGCACTTGCTATACATCATCTCTGCTCACGCAATAACGTACCCTGATCCCAGTCGATTCATCAACTCTTGTATTCAGTCTCCAGGACAAGCTGGCTGAAACACGTTATCCCTTTCTCTAATGGCTTTGTCTGCCATGGCAGGGCAGCAACAAGATTGATAATCAGAAGAAGAAGAAGAAGAAACAGAAGGCCGACACAAGTGACTGATGTGAAGAAAAATCTATGGCAGCAATTCCTGGGTTAGTTGACCAATCGTGCGTGGGAAAGGTGGCATTATAGGCCTGACTCGAAGTAGCAGGGCAGTCCGGCTCCTTCGTATCGCATGGTAAACCGATACATCTTTATTGCTCGGAGAAATAATGACAGATTCACTAGAAACGTCCTGAGCCAGCCTTGAGCACATCAAGCGTTGGCTGCTACATACTTTGGCGGGGGAGTTCCTACCCTCCCCCCTCCCCCCCTGCCACACGCTTTCCGATCGGAATTAGCATTCCGAGCGCGAACTATTATTGTGGGCGGACTAAAAAAAGAAGAGAAAAAAAAGAAAAGAAAACAAACTTCCTTGTACATACGTCCATACACTCAGGAGCTCATTGCTCCTCGGATGGAATGCCGTCGTCGATCACCAACACACGCATCCCCTGCAAGCAAAGACCTGTACCAATCAGTGCGTACACCAACGATGGAGCTAACATTGAAGGGCCACCCTCCCTGTCCCTCTTTGCTTCAATAGCGTCCAGTCATCATGCTCCATACCACTTGCTAGGGGCGAATAAAGCAGCGGGGCAGGGGTGGGAAGGGGTCTAGTCATTTCAGATGAGGGGGGACGATCCGTCGAACCAAGAACTTGGTGGAACTTATTATACGAGACAAGGGAGTCTCCAAGCAGGACAAGATGCCAGAAACCAGAGAGTACACATGAGCTAACCCCCTCTCTGATGTCAATTATTTCTTTTCCCTCGATTTAACCGAAATTGGTAAGGTCAAATTCAGTCTTTCTTGCCTTCTCTCTGCTTCTGGGTCCTGTCAGGCGGGCAACATTCTTCGACCACCATATTATTGCAAGAGCGGATGCAGACATGAAACGCTCAAGACAAATCAGGGGCCGGTAATTCTTGTTATTTTCTTTCCTTTTTCCTTTCTCTTCTTACCATCGGCAGCGAGGAAAGTCATGTCAGCAATTCGCCCTCGCCCCTCGGCCCTCGTGATCGAACATCATATATGCATGCTGCATAGGCAGTCTTAAAACAAACGAGCGTATAGGAGAGACATATAAAAAAAAGAGTGTCACAACACTGCCAGTAGATTGTGTAGGAGAAGAATTTTCACAAGTTATGACACTAAGGAGATGAAGAAAAAAGCAAGATAGTCAAATATCTTTCTCCTCTGGGTAGATTGGGCATTGTTTCGTGACACCATGCCCGCGGACACGAGCTCACGTGTATCAGGGGCACAAGAGGCCTCTTGTACTACAATGCCGCTTCTTCCTTCTTGTTTTTTTTGTGTGCCGTGATTCTGTGTGGCACGGAGAAAGAGAATACTGTCGAGGTGTTTAGAGGGATGGGAGACACTGGGTGAGACTCAAGACGCGTGACATCGTGATCATCGCTCCTTGCATCATCATGAGGAGGCCCGCCGGGATCAACATCGCTCTTGGTGTCCCCGAGGCCTCCGACTCTGATCGGCATGTATACTCCTGGTCAGTCGCTATTGCGGATTCTCTAATACATGCTAGATATATAGAAATATATACACCCGTATGTACGTGCGTATGTGTGCATATATATAGCTTGTGTTCTTACGTGTTTATATTGAAGAAGATATTTAAAAGGATTTAATTACTTCACCTCATAACTTGAAGGGAAAAGGATAAAAACAAATCTCGTGTTTATATACTAGCTTACTGTAGCTATAATTAATTGATTTATACTTTTGCGGGTAAGTAGCTACATTTACGATTCTTTCTTGAGTAAATACTTAAAAGAAGCCTACTGTCATATCTATTGATCTAACCAATCATCTACATATGCAATTATCTATCTATCTATCTATCTATCTATCTATATTTGTGTACATATGTATATATATATGTATATATGTATATATGTATGTATGTATGTATATATGTATGTATATATATATATTATAGACGTATAATCACAAAATAATACATAACACAAGAAAAAAAAAAGGAAAACTCACGCCCACCACAATCAAGACACCCCAGCCATCTGTATACTCCCTCCTTCATCCACGTCCCTCACCCCCAAAACGTCCCCCAACTTCCTCGATTATCCTACCTCTCACCAAGCAAACGTGTTGCCCATTCTCTCAAAAAAATCAACCCAGACCACTAAGCGCCCTGACCTTTTCTTCCACATCTCCATCACGGAACACCCCCCTCCGCCCCCCCTTCCTTGACTGCATGGCCGATACGAACAGACATTCCCCCTCCGACTTGTTCCCTTTCTTTCCTTTCGTTTTCTTTCTCAGACCGAATTCCGCTCTTCCCCCATTGCAACATTGTAGAAGGACATATCTCGGACATGTCAATCCTTCATGGCATCATAATAGGTTTCGGAGCAGTTCCCATAAGGGCACTACGGGTTTTTTTTTTCAACCGACAAGATACCGAATCGTCAAGACACTGTTTCAAAAGCGGAGAAACGGAAAAACGAAAGAAAGGAGACAAACAGGAAAACGTGATATCCATAGAGGTGGTGTGACGTTGTGCACTGGACATTGCACGTTGTGTGTCATGCGTTGTGCGTCTTTATCCTGCTGGCTGGGAACCAATGGGATTTGTTTTTCCTCGTACCAGTGACTTGCCCTCCCCCCTTTTCCCCCCTCTCCCCCCCTTTTTTTTTTCGTTTTTTTACACCATGGGCTTGTAGAGAACGACATTATTGGAATAAACCAGAAAGGTTATTACCAAGGAAGAAATAAATAAAAATCATTCTCGGGGAAAATAAAGACGTTAATCGACGGGGATGTGGAGGGGAGGGAGGGGGGATGAAGTCCCTTTAGAGTTTTACAGGCTTTTCAGTCAGGGATTGAAGATGGAAGCGGTCAGTTATGCGGGCACGTCGGAATGAGGCTGGGACATGGAACACGGGATATGAGAACATGGAACAAGGAACATGGATAGCAAAAGGAAGAGCAGGGCGATGGAAGGAGGCGGTGTGTTTGTAGGGTCTAGACTCTGGTGCAAATAGGAGAAAAGGGGGGGGGGGGGGGGGGGGGGGGGGGGGGTAGGGTAGACGACGCAGGGCATTTTACTCTGCCGACGAAACAGAGGTCTTGATTTGGATTGTACATGTTGGGCCGTCAAGGACAATCGGCGGATTAGTTTCCTCATCGGTAATGGCAATCATCATGACCATAGTCCTGATCATGGTAGCGGAATGCCGCCCTTTGTTTATTTTTGGGTAATATCATGAATGATGCTTTGCTACGTATATGTGGGGTTTGTCTTCTTTCTCTTTTTCCCCGTTCCATTCTTCTTCTATTTTCCTTCTTTTTCTTTTTGCAAGGAACAAAAAAAAGGGCAGAATAAACCTCATCCTTATCCCCCCTGTGTATAATCAAGCCGCAACTATGGCCAGCCCCCACCACCACACACACACACGCGCGCGTCTAGAAGACGTATGCCAATGAAAAAAGAATCCCGGAATCGTGCATCAAGAAAATGAGGAACCTTCAATATGTAGAACCAATCTTCTATCGAAAAAGCATACTGTTGTCGCAGCACTCACGCCCGCTTTGGCCTCAGACGTGACGTTGCTGTTCAACTTCTTCATTGCTAGATGACAAGAATCGAGCTTTGGACTCTCTTATCTCTACGTACTCATCCTCCACATCCTGTTCAACCAAAGTCTTGCCCAGGTGATCATCGGGCATGCCCTCAGAGGCCAAGTCGATGTGCTCGGGGTTATATGAAGCCGAAGAGAGCTGGGCCGAGCCTCGCATCTTTTCTAGGCCACGATCCAGATATCCAACCATTTGGGCCTTGGTGTCGAGATTATCATCGTGACTCTGACTCAAAGCGTTGCTCCTCTGGATATCCATTGCTTTACTGAATAATGGTCCACAACGAGTTCGGAATTCGGCTTCTAAATTCTCCTCGTACATCTCAAGGGCCTCTTGGCACTCCGGTGTGTGTGTAGAAGACGCGGACAGTGGCCGCGCCTGAACCTCTTGTCTCAAAACTCTGTCAAGCCATGAGTCGTACTGGGCTTCTATCGCGGCACGATCTGAATCTTTTGTCAGTGGCGTCGCCTGACTACTGATCCAGTCTTTGGCAAGCTGAGTCATCTTCGCCGAGACGATATACTTATCGAAGGACTGGCTGAATTCTCTGTAATGGCCACGCATAACAAAACAATGGCCTGTCCATCCCTGAGCGCGCAGCTTGGCTGCGATGAGAGATGCGGCTGGGCATTCCCACGAAGAGCCTAGACCGCGTCCGTAAAATACAAGACATTTGGCCGTCTTCCATTGAGACAATTGCTTACGGCCATGTTCGTCAGGGACGGCGCGTTCAATCAGGTCAAGCGGTGCCGCTTCAAGGAAACATTTGGGCGCCCTCAGGTTGACAGCTCCGTACACGTGTGAGCGCTCATACTCGGAAGCAGACCGCACGTCAAAGAGAAGACAGAGTCCAGGCAGAAGAATCTCAAGAAGACTGTTCAACTCTGCCGGCAGGATCATCTCGGGCTCGTGACTGCTGGTCTCTGGCATAACGTCTTTCAGCTCCATGGTAGCCAGTCTTTTGGATATCAAGTCTCTCTCCCTGCGGTGATGAAACCACATTTCGAGATGCCAAAAGTCTATGCCCAGATTGGACGCGATGAAGACGCTGTGGGCGTCATTGGGCATCGAGTCTTGATAGTACTCCTCAAGCCGGCGCTCAATGTGTGCCGAAAACTTTTTAGGCTCGGGGACATTTCCTTTGAGCGTTGTGTGTCTCGTGGCTTGTTGTTGGTTCACCGTTTGTCTAGATAACATTGAGCTACTTCCCGGGACAGGCGGTGTGGGTTGTCGATGAAAGGCGCCGAGAGACGTGGTAGGCGCAATTGATTGAATTGGCCAGTCGCAACTTCTTGCCGACGACAAAGACCGTGATACTGATCCTTCTGGGGAGGTGACAGTTTGGTTTGATAAGAGTGTATTTCGCGACGATGAAGCATGCGTGGTGTTTCGCCTCGGGGTAATTTCGTGTGGGGGAGATGGCTCAACGTGCTGCTGATGCTGAAGGGGCCTGTTTTCTGCCAACGCAAACGTCGTGTCAGACACTTCAGTTGCAGCAGATGGATTATTGTGGCTGTCCATTTCACTCTGTTGCTGGTGTGATGAATCGGGAACAGCAACGCTTTGGGGCATTGGTCTTTTCGGCAAGGCCAGGTTGTTTGACCGGATGAATGCGACAAAGGAAATCGCAGGGTCGTCTGGAAGGAGGTCCCAGACCATGACTGGCAAAGAAACGAGCATCAATGTTGAATGGCTCCGGAACACACCCTGGACTTTGACATATTTTGCCATCGAGGGAAAGTCACTGAGCCACTGTTCCCATGCATTAATGTCTAATTGCTGATCATCCTCCAAGGCGAGCGAGATCATGACGTGGGGAGTGTCTTCATTTGGCTCGTTGAAGGCCAAGCCACTGGAGATGGGATCAACAACAAAGTCGGTGGCTCGTCCAGTCGCTAGTGATGGTGATACTGCGCCGTGAGGGCTTGCTGGTCTGAGGATTGGCTCGGGAGTTTTTTCGAGTGGTAGAACACGCGACAACTCGATACTGGGAGCCTTGTGATTGGCCGTCATCATGAAATGAACGGGAGTAGATCTAGCCTCAAAGTGTTTGCCGTTGATAGTAATGGGACGAGGATGTTTCAAGCGGGCCAATACTTCGGCATGAAGCATCGCGGCAGAAAAGGTGCGCATGCGCCATTCTTGCAGAACCTCGATCAGTGCGTTGGTGAAGGAGTATCGCCCTGGATCAGGAGCGATGGCATCCCAACTGGATGCCGATATCGTTTCAGTGATGCTGTTTCCATTGGGGAACGTGGCACTGGCAGCTCCTGCGCAGCAATCCAGTAGAATGAGGACGTCAGATTTAGACCGCTCGAGTAGAGTTTGGATGGCAGACCATCTAAGATTCCGTCATTAGGGCCAGACTGATATGACGAATAAATCATGGCATAGCGTAACCCGAAGCGACAAATACTTACTGTAGCCAGGGAGAAGATTGATCGCGAGTCCTAGTACTTGCAAGTCAGCCTGAAAAGAGCCCCGTTGCTTCATTTGGTGACTCGCTCCGCTGATTGGGTTGATTATACTCACGCGCACCAGGTGCTCTGTCTCGACTCATCAATTCTAGCATGCCCTCCGTAGTAGATGAGGAAGAGCGTGTCTTGCGATTCATGCGCCTTGATGAGTTGGCCGACACGCATCATCAGCTCCAGATGGGAATTTTCCGAGGGAATGGCGAATATGTCGGTCCCGAAAGCAAATTCTTCGCGCAGGCACTTTTCCAGATCCTCCAACTCGGGCAGTACGAAGAGATCATCTGAGCCCCAATGCAAAAGAAGCGCCTGAACCCTTTTGTACCTTTGCGATGTGCGGCCTCTGTTTGGGAATGCTCGCGTCGCGGACTGAGAGCCACAATTTCAGCTGCTGCTAACCTTGGGGGCGAAACAATGAGGCGGTTTTTGGCATGAGGATAACCTACATCTTCCAGACGCTGAGCAAAAGCCCCGATATGCTTCACATGAAAGCTTGTACGACTGATGTCGTGGGTTGCTGATGTTGGAAAGCCATCCGCAACACCGTTTGTTTCCTGGAGGAAATATTAGCATTCGAAATTCATGGAGAGAAAACAGTTTCTATGCCTGAACTTGATGGCTTTCCTTGCAGGACATACAGACGGGTCAGCATGGAATGAGCCATTCGCGTCAGCCGGTCTCCTGGATCGAAGGACGAAGTAAGGCTGATGTTCGCCCATGCTGCTGGAGGCCAATCTGCGTTTCCAAAACTAGATACTGATACCCGAAGGAGTCTCTCAACATTCGGACCAAGGGTGCAAGCGTCGGATTTCAAGAAAGATCAATTCGGTATTGGCACGTGCCGCAAGTCATCATTGCGGTGACTTCACGGTCAAGGGTCAAGCGAAGACTGCGTAGGAAATAAGTGGCCTCGGCTAAGTGGTATATTATCTTTTTACGTCAAAAAGTTGGAAGACAGAGCAAAGATAAAAGGAAGTACAGATCAATGGGGGAAAACGACGACGGCTAAGTGCATTTTCTGCACGAGACCTGGCATGTCGTAGAAACTTGGGAGGCATGAAGTTGGAGCTCAACGGCCATGGGGTTTCGTATTCGGTCCCCAAAGCGGTTAGAGTGGTTGTACAGGCCAGGGCCCGCCAAAAAAAGGCCATCAGCCCCGTCCGAGCTCCAAGTGTCGAGGCGCGGGTGCTGACAGCCGGTAATAGCAGGTAGCCGGTACCCAAGCCTGCAGGCACACGCAAGTGGAACAGACAAGTCTCGATTACATTACCAGACTCCCCAAGCCAAGCATCTCAGAAATCTCATGACCGAAGCCCCATCCATGGTCACCTCTATTTCGACACCGACGCACAAGACAACTCGGCCTTCCTTGACTGCATTGTTCCTCTCGGTGTAGTGGCCATTTTCTTCCTTTGTCTTTCTTCTTCTTTTCTTCTGGCTCGCATACCACGTCTGGACGCACTTCACACTTCACTCATTTGGCCGGCAAGCCACGGTACCGAGGCCGCGCTTCTCTGACTCGGCCAAGCGGGTCTCTCTCCTGATCTTGGATCGATCTTGATATCCTTCATCGCGAAATGCAACAAGACCCAACACAGCACAGCACAGCACAGCATGCGAGAAAGGATCACCTTTGTGCATCCGCCGGGAGCCGACATAGATCCCACGTCGCTGGAAATCAGCCAATATGAACTACGTGGGCCTTCGGTAACCACAGCTCGAGAGGACAGATTGACCGTTGCCCTCGATGAATTACCGACGTCTCTCGCCAAGCTACTTCCTCGTTTCCGAGAGCTGAGTTTGAGATGGGCCAGCCCATTGGCCTATGAGTCAATAGAACCTTTTGTATCGAGAATATCGCCCGGACTGCACGTCTCATATACACTTGCCAACACCGAGGACACGGAAGCCGAGTGAGTCTCGATGTCAATGCTTGCATGAGCAATCCCTCCCGCCCCCCCCCCTTCAGAGACTGAAAGATTCAGAAGTATCTAAAACCAAGAATCGCATGACCAGGCCCAAACTTTGCAATACTTTACTCGCGTTTGGTTCAAAAGACTTCGCATCTAATGAGGTATGCCCAAAAGGAATGACATTTCTAGGACAATGTACATGGTTGCTGTTGCTTATTGTTGTTGACATGCATTGACCACATTCTTAGACTTTTACTACGCACGGCGAAGGACAGTTTGTGAATCCTTCAGGCGCAACTCTCCATGGTCCACTAGAAGATCTCTCGTCCTTGACATCGGGGGTGGCGAAAGAGCTCTGCGCGGGAAATAACTCGGGTTGTCAGACCCGTTTAGAAGGACTGTCCGACGCATCAAGTTTTGACATATCCTGGGATACAACAGCTCACGTCGTGCGGATCAGCGCAGTCTACGCACTGGATCATCGGGAAATCCATAGTTCCAGCGATGCTCAAAGACGTACCGAAATCGGTATCCTGTCCAAAGACTCGCCACCGAGCCAACAGCCCTATGAGCTCGGAGTCTCTGGTCTACTTACCGTTCTGGGAGAGAATAAGGAACCGTCAGGCACCATGTTCGCATTTCCCTCTAGGCACCGCTCGAGTGAAGCGTCATTTAGTTCACGAACCGTGGAGCCTGCAGGGCTGCATCCTGTGCTGCAGCTGAAAGTGAGCTCAAATAAGGCTCCAGTGGCGGACGAGCATTGCGCCCCTTATGCGTATCTGACGCTTCCCAATACCATTTTCGCAGACAAGTTTCAGCTTGCGGACAGGCTTTTCTTAGCCTCGAACAATCTGACAGCCTTGCAGTACACGAGCTTGCCTGTCGACTTGGAAGCACCAGCCTACACAACCAAGACCTGGGGTTCTACTCTTTTGCTAGAGCTGGCACCTCCACCCAGCTTGGACGACGACCCTGCGGCGGCTTGGACGGCCCAAGTGCCACTACACTTGCGCTATCTCAAGCCATCCACAAGCGGAATCGCTGACATCGAAATCCCTTATCCAGTCGTGTTCTGGGCATGCGATTCGTCGGCCACGAATGCAGATTTCGCGAACAATCCCTTTGATCGAATACACGTGGGATATGATGGCCTCTTCAATGGCTCAACCGTCTTCTGGCATGTCAAGCCCGAGCCAGCTAGTGGAGATAGATTAATGTCTTCCATCTCCGTTCCGGTGTTGAACGAGCAGGCTGCTGCTTGGGTTGGCGTTGGAACCGCTGCCGTTGTAGCGATGGGCTTTGCCTGGGTCTCTTGGACACTTGCCACTGTATTGTGGCGGTCTGGCTACCGAGGTCATGAAGACGGGAAGGGCAGAGGCAGGGAGACCAAGGAGACCAAGAAAAGCAAATAGACGAATGAGCATTAGTACATGTCAAACACTTGTAAAGCACGACAAGAAGTCGTTGTTAATAAGCTCTAGTCTACACTTGCCTTGGTACAATCGATGCGGATAGTCCTACGAAAGACGCCCATCAGGCGAAGATGTGCATCTTCACTTTCGCCCCAGCGGCCCGGCAAGTGCAGCACAAATCACCACTCAGCGCAATTTGCTGTGTCACGCCGGCACGACCTAGTCCTTTATTTCCCCGCGCCGGACTTCCAGGATTAGCTGCCCGTACGCTCGATACAGGCCAGCTTTACCTGTATTCACGACACGAGAATGTCCGTGTCATGAAGGAGGTTCTGGCGCGACGCGTCACCGTTCTGGTAATGATGTTTCCAATCAATGCCGGAAAAAAAAAATAGTGGAAGAAAGCACGATTTTCCAGCATTTTTCATCGTGCTTTTGACATATGTCTGTCAGACAAAGCACTATTTACATGAAATGTCTAAGTAATTCTATTTATAGCCCCCCCCCCTTTTTTTTTCCCCCTCCGTTCTGTTCAACGCAGCAGGACCACGAAAAGTCAATGCGCAAAGTATCCATAATTTAACTCTGTCAACTTACTATTGGGCAGGACGCGAAGGAGCAAAAGGATCAATAAGCAAGGGATCGCATACATCTTGAGCGTTCGCTTCACAAGGCCACGTTATCATGGCAGCTCGGCTTTCCTACCGTCCTGAAGTGTATCGTTTTGAAGTGTTGACTTTTGTATGTATGTTAAATATTAAATATCAAAGCACGAATCGTTTGGTTTCCCACAGGCGGCACATCACGTCTTTGGCTTGCACTTTCCGATGATTCAAAGAGCACAACACGGGAAATAAGTGGATTGATATCGATATTAATCTCCTCCGTACTAATGAACATGCATACTATTTTTCAACAAAAATGAGCAAGTGTAAGAAAAAAAAAGCCTACATTATTATCCGAGGTATCAAGTTTTGGAGGACAAAAAACACTCATGCTTCTGTTCCGCATCTTCCCGTAATAATCCTCCGTGCTCCAAACGCCTAAATATAATACGAATTTTATCCACAACGTCCATCGTTGGGATAAAAGATATGAAGAAAAACAGAAAAGAAAAAAGTTCGTCTTAATCATAAATATCTTGATCCATATCATCCCCCACCAGCTCATCCACGGCATCGTCAGAATCGTCCATCATATCGCTATCCTCGCTCATCTCGCTATCGGAATGGTTTGGCAGAACGGTGATCTTATCATGTATGAGCTCAACTCTGGCAGTCTCGCCGTCCTGGATGTTATTTCGCAGAATGAGAATAGCCAGCCGGTTGAGGACCTCCTTTTCAATCAGCCGGGAGAGAGGTCGAGCACCATAGGCCGGGGAATAGCCTGCATTGCCAAGATAGTCCTTTGCTTCGTCTGAAATATCAATCTTGACTTTGCGTCCGTTGTCCTCGAGTCGCTTTTGGATTTCCGCGATGCGGATATCGACTATCTTGCGAATTTCTTTGCGGGTCAGTCTGTTAAAGATGACGACTGAATTAATGCGGTTTAGAAATTCAGGAAGGAAGTAGTTGCGGAGAGCGCCCATGACGAGCTCACGGGTTGGTGCGTCGATCCTTCCTTCTTTGCTACCAGGTCGTATGAGGTACTCAGCACCGAGGTTGGATGTCATGACCACGATGCAATTTTTGGCGTCGACAATACGGCCTTGGCCATCAGTAATCCTGCCGTCATCCATGAGCTGCAAGAGGACTGTGAGGACTTCCTTTGCGGCCTTCTCGACTTCGTCGAACAGAAGAATGGAGAAGGGCTTTCGACGAAGAGCTTCAGTCAGCTGACCTCCGGCGTCGTGGCCAACGTAGCCTGGCGGGGCGCCAATCATGCGACTAAGTGCATGTCGTTCCTGGTATTCTGACATGTCGAATCGAATCATAGACTTGGGGTCGTCAAAGAGAAATTCAGCGAGCGCCTTGGTGAGCAGTGTTTTACCGGTGCCGGATGGGCCACAGAAGAGGAAGCTCGGGGGCTGGTTGGGGTTGCTGAGGCCAGATCGTTGCAGACGAATGGCATTGGCAACCGAGTTGACGGCCTCCTTTTGTCCTACCACGACCTTTCCAAGAACTCTCTCCATATTGACGAGCTTCTCCTTTTCTGATGTCCGCAGCCGTGTCACCGGGATGCCGGTCCATCGGGCCACGATCTCGTTGATGTGATCGGCAGTGACAATGTCCGTCACCATGGCGGACCCATTGTCGGCGCCCGAGGCATTGAGCTGGGCATCAGCAGCGACCTTTCGAGCTTCGAGTTCCTTGATGACACCTTGTTGTTCGGGGATAGCACCATACTGAAGATCGGCTGCCTTGGCAGTGTTGTTCATGTTGATGGCATCTTCCAGGCGCTTTTCTAGTTCGTCGAGCTTTACCTTTGCCAGGTGAATCTGTTCGCTTCGCTTGATCTCGCTTTGGTACTTTTCCCGAAGGGGCGCCAACTCTTCCTCGACATTCTCGGCATCCCTCTTCGCCTGACGCAGACGGCTCTGGGAGGCTTCATCGTGTTCCTTCTCCAAAGCAGCAATTTCGATCAGCAACTGCCTGAGCTTCCGCTCCAGAGAATCGATTATTTCGGGCTGAGACTCGCGTGCTACACGGACAGCGGCCGCAGCTTCGTCGACCAAATCAATGGCAGAGTCAGGCATCCTTCGACTAGTCAGATACCGGGCTGCGAGATTCGCGGCGGCCACCAAAGCACTGTCAAGTATCGTCACTCGATGATGCCTGTCGTATCTTTCCTTTAATCCTCGCAGAATCGAAATAGTCTCCGGAATAGTGGGCTCCTTGACAAGGACCTGCTGGAATCGTCGTTCAAAAGCAGCATCCTTCTCGACATACTTGCGGTACTCAGCCAATGTCGTCGCGCCAATACAGTGCAGTTGACCGCGGGCAAGCATGGGCTTTAACAAATTAGCAGCGTCCATGCCACCCTCACCGGACGAACCAGCGCCCATGAGTAGGTGAATCTCATCAACAAAGAGGACAATCATCTCCTTGGAGTCCTCGATCTCCTTGAGGACCCCCTTCATGCGTTCTTCGAATTCACCACGAAATTTGCTCCCTGCAACGAGGGCACCAACGTCAAGTGAAAGAAGCTTGCACTGCTTGAGGTTGTCAGGCACATCACGATTGACGATGCGCTGCGCCAAGCCCTCCACCACTGTCGTCTTGCCAACACCTGGCTCGCCAATGAGAACGGGATTATTCTTGGTCCGTCGGGATAGAATGCGAACGACTCGTCTGATTTCCTCCTCTCGCCCGATGACGGGATCGATCTTCTTGTCTCTGGCCATGGCGGTCATGTCTATGGTGAATTTGGACAAGTTTTCGTTTTCCTGTTCTGTATCAGCTGTCTTGCTGTCAACTCGCCTAGTGCCTCGAATAGCTTGGACGGCATCTTGAACGAGCTTTGGTTTGGGGATATTGGCTTCGCGTAGCGCGGTCTGGATTGAGTGATCTTCGGCGAGTGCAGTGACGAGATGGTCAACGCCAATGAATGAGTCCTTCTGCACCTTTTGCAGTTCCATAGCCTTTCTGAGGACTGCATGGAAAGAAGGCGCGAGAGAGACTTGCTCTGGTGGAGGATCCTGAGTTGGCAATCGCGTCAGGGATCGTTTGAGGGTGCGGTCAAAGATTTGAGGGTCACCATGTGCCCTTTCGATGACCTGTCGAAAGAGTGTGATGCTTGTGTTTTGAGGGCCATTTTGTTGATCCCTGGAGCGGTCGACTGGGGGTTCCAGTAATGAAACGGCTAGATGCACTGGAAGGAGTTGTGAATGGCCATACTGCTCGGCCAGAGTCATGGAGTCTTCGACGGCCTTTTGCGCCCTGTCTGTGAAATCCATCCGGGCAGTCATTATTGCCAGGATGCCAGGAGGCGATGAAAAAAAGGTATGTGAGTTTCCAAAGAAGTCAAAAGGGAGGCTTTTTATGTAGTATGTGTTAAGAGGTCGCACGAGACTGAGGGCACCAGTGGATGGATGTGCTGTGCCGACTTGTTTCAGAATGTGTCGTAGAAGCTTCGAGGTAGATTGTGTGTAGGATGTGGACTGTGATTTGTATAAAGATTAATCAAGAGCAGATGTGACCATGGCAGAAAAAAAAGGCAACAATTTATGTTGATGCTTGAGTGGGGTCCAAGACAACAAAGGGAAGGCACATGCAGCTTCTGTGACCTGCGTGAAGCTGGTGGTGAGGCCTGGAAGCCACCCGGACGGCCTAGAAGCCAGCACAGAACCCACCAGAACCTTGAAGACGCTTCGTGATGTCACTATGAAGGGCAAGCGAAAGCAGCAGTAGGCTCACCGATCTGATTGGACAGTGGCCGTGATAGAGGGGCTATCTTTGGAGCTTCGCAGCCAAGCTATAGATCACATGACTGCGCGAGGCAGTAAGAGAAAGACAGAGAAAGGAAAGCGGATTTTTGTCGGGCCTGATCGTTTTCCAAGACGCCCATGTCGCAACGGTTTCAACGCGCGAGGCCAGATCCTCCGACAAACGACTCGCCATGATGAACTCGGCAATCAGGCCGCAGATGGGCCAATGGTCAAGATTCATGGGCACGTGTATGCGTCAAGCCCATACGACGGCACGGCAAACACCCCAGGGCCAGGCACCAGAAGGTCATGGCGAGAAGATCTGGGTATTTAGCCACAGAAGATCAGATCAAATCGTATATTCGTTTGAGAGCAAGTTGAATGTATGTTTTTTTTTCTCTTTCCTTCTTCTGTTTTGTTTTGCGCGCTTATTGGGGTGGAGGGGCGCGTCCTTTTCTTATGATGTAATTCTTCTATTGTGTTTTTAAAAACATCTCGTAATACTGATTTTTTTTTTTTTGGAATTCAAAATAGGCATTCCATGCCTTGAATCAACTACCCTTCAACGGCAAAAAGACCAAACCCGCCAAGATTCGAAAGGATTACTGGTCGCCAATGGCCATGATTCAATTCCCCAAGGGGCAAGGCGAGGTCGGGCGCTCGGTGTATCAGCGACTACGCGAGCTGAAACACCTACACGAGGTGGCCTGGACCGACGAATTCCGGTACAAACGGCCCGAGGAGTTCACGTCGATCGACAAGAAGAAGATTGCGGAGGAAAAGGCCAAGGGTAAAGAGTACAGACCCGTTCGAAGTAAAGCGGAGAGGGGCATTGCTTTGAATGCGCAAAGGACGAACTCGATCGCGGATATGGCGGTTGTGCTTGCTGGGAAGGGCAATGGCAATAAAGTCAGGACTGCTTCATCTGCCAAGAGTGCGGAGCCGGAGCTGGTTCCTGTGTCGGTCAGCTGGGCGAATGATCAAGATAGAGAATATGCGGAGGCTTGGTCGACGAATGTCACGCACGAGCTGTTTGAGCGGGATACTGATCAGTCTGGGAGCAGAGTCGAGCCTGCAGCCCCACTGCGAGACAACTTATGAGATACAATCACTGTGTTCTGAGGTGGTTTGCGTCGGATGTAGGAATCTCACAAAAGTTAAGGGATGCTGGGAGAGCAAAGTGATGCTTGTCTGACCCTTGGGTGGTCGTATCATAGGGATGTGGTGGAGGATGACATTTCTAGTGAATCTTAACGATGGGCGAGTCACGGAATTACTAGGCCATGGCCGGCAGCGAAGTTGGAGCATTTGAGGGCTGCTGAGTTTTATGTAGCCAACAGCATGGAGGCCACTAGCCTTCCTTGTATCATACCATGGAGAGTAGAGGGTACAAATGTAAAACAATCAGGTTCTCCTGCCAGAGCACATACTAAGCTGGAAATAAATAAAAATTGCAGTCCGAGGACCGCGTAGTCTCGCGTAGTCTGCAACAAAACATGTGTATTCATTAGGGATTTCATTAAAAAAACGCCGTTTAGACCTTGAGACAGTACTGCTTCAAGTGTTCATAAAAAGGGATGTTTTCATCGACGCAGCGCCTAATTTTCCTCTGACCATCTGCACCGTATTTATCTTCCCAGTCTTTGTTTTCAGCCTCAACCGAGGGCGTTTTCTGGTTAATTGCGTGTTAGGTTTCATCTTTATTTGCGTTTGTGTATTTTGCGTCATCTTTTTTTTATTAATTTTTTTTTCTAAAGAAAAAAAAAAAAAAAAAGATGACGGAGATGAGAAAAAACTTACCTGGGCATGGGTTCGGCCCTTGAGCTCCCTCGTGCTCAGGACATCGTCATGAAAGCCATTCCACTTGGCAAACAGTTCCTCGGCATGCTCCTGGTCACTATCATTCCACTTGAGCATACTCGGGTGGAAGTCAATGCCTGTCCGCTCGCAGAATTTCTGAATCATGGGCTCCGGGTTGTCTAGCAGATCATCAGCATCCACGACGGTCAGCTGATTCCTGTCCACAAGTCCTGTGTCGAGGGCGTAGTCGAAGAAGGTGACGAGTTCTTTGTAGCCCATCTCAGTGGGCCAGAACTCGTCAAAGCCGCTAATCTTGTCTAGTGGAGGGATGCAGCATCGCCAGTACGACGGGACGGACCGGCGCGGGTGGCGGATGAGGAAGGTGTATTGGAATTTTTCCAGGTCTTTTCTGGGAATGACGGTTGGGTTGTTGTCTTCACGGCCGCCGCCAAGAGATGGCGCAATCTGGGGGTCGCTCTGACTTTCTGGCGCGGGAAAAAGGTAGTAGGCCATGTCTTTGATGAAGACGCGTTTGCCCTTTGGGGTTTCATTGTCAGTGAGTTGACTGTTGCAAAGTCATGGCTTGTTGATGCCAGAATGTGGCATCAGAAGTAGTGAGTCTGGTGTCCTCTCCCCCGTCCTCCCACCATCATCGAATACTAGGAGGGGCAGGCGCAACGTAGTTGGACATGACATTGGTGGGGAGCCGGAGGAATTTCAATGCTTGAAAAGAAAAGAAAAGAAGGGGGGGGAAAAAAAGGGGGGGGGGGGGGGCATCGAGCTTTACCAACCTGGTTTTGAACGTCTTCAAACGCCAGCAGCGTGTTTTGATAAGTAGCATGCGAAACACCACTGGCCTCTCGGCGAGCAGGGTCATTCTTGAAACGAGGGCTCACACACTCTGTGCCAAAATAGAATGCATCGCCAAAAGGCTCGTGTTGGCTAGCGAGCGTGTCTCTACGGGTCATAAACACCTTTTGGCAGAAATTGGTCAATCTGGAATTCTCAGTCCAAAGATGGCATTTTTCTGTGTCCATGTCGAATGTCCTATGCGCTCAATCATAGAATCACCGTCGCCGCCTGCTCAGCAGCTTCTGCCAATACCTGACAAGCATTGCGCGATGAAGACGGTGGGTTTTTTTTTCTTCTTCTTCTTTTTTTTTCTCCCTTTCACAAGAGTACCATTCGATGAACTTACCCGCTCAAAGGCAGTAGAACACGCGCGCGGATGCGTCATACAGAAAATAGGTCTCGGCGCCATGATGCGAGGTCGTATCTTGAGAAAGAAACACGAGCTATCGTCTTAGTGGGCAAGCGAAGGCCGTCTATGTTCTTTTTTTTTGCCCTTGTGTTTGAATTGAGGAGGGAGAAAATAGCCGTTTTTTTAAAAAAAAATTATAAACGAAAAAACAAAGAACGAAAGAACGAAAGAAGAAGGGAGGAATGAAAATAGAAACAAAGAATGAAAACCCTAGGGACTTGGCTAAAGTGAAAGAGCTAAGCTACCCTACTTTTTTTTTTTTAATTTTTTTTTTTTTTTCAACCGACCGCGGCGGCGCAACGGGCGGCACCAAAATGGCGGCCGTCTCGAGGAAAAAGAAACTCCACGAAAATAGATTCGGGGCTCTCGGTCCATCGGTGCCGAAATCTGTGTGCATGCTTGCATGGCAGCGGCCACCCAGATCCGACGTAGCTTCCTACCTGCCTGATGACGAGACATGGAAAGCCGTGGCTGCAAGCCCGTCGGTCCCACCGCTGGGTCGCCGAGTCGCTGGGAGAGGCACATCATTGCATCATGAACCACACGCATTGTACATACCAGAGGTGCTGGAAGGCTGAAGGTACTTCCTGATGTGTGTGGCTGTCGACGGCTTCCGAGGTACCTGCAGAGTGGGGCGCTACTCGCCGCCACAGTGCGCACGCGTTCGAGCGGCATTTTCGGCTCTCCTGCAGTAAGTACCGTACCAGACCACATCAATGCCACCACATGCAGCGCAGACAGGGAGGGGCTTGACTGCACACGTTTATTACCAGATGTAAGAGCGAGCATCTACTAATGGTTTATTTTCTATCTTAGGTATGGATTTTTTGTTTATTTTTTTTTCTTTCTTTCTTTCTTTATTCTTTTTTATTCTTTCTTATTCTTTTTTATTCTTTCTTTTTCTATCTTTCTTTTCTATATTTTCTTGTCCTCTTTTTCGGAGCATTTTTGACGCAACGCAATGACGCATCCCTCCAATGTCATCAACATACGCCCCACCAATGCGGGGTCGTGGGCCCCAGCTGTTCTTCCAGCCCTGCCATTCCCTTCCATCCCATGTACACATTTTGAGTTCGGGTCATGACAAGCATTCTACGCGCCGTTGACCTTCATACGTACATACATACATACATACTATGTATGTAGTGTATCTGATTTCGGTGCGCAAAGTTTCGACAGACTCACGACTTATTAGCGCAAAATACACCCAACACACATACATTCATGCATGCATCAAGTCTATGCAGTGTGTCCGGGTTATTCCCAGATATTTTCGCCCTACAGTCTCGGTGCAGATAGTTCGGGCGTTATCTACGACACAACTGTCTAGGGCGGAAGTTTCACCAGGATCGAGAGGCGCCTTGTAATCCCCGTCCGTTTTCATTCGCATCTTGTGCTGACCTAGACTCTTTCCTAAAGCCTCCTGCCATCTGTCACCTGTCACCTGTCACCTGTCATCCGTGTAGCTCGACTTTCTAGACACGTTTCTTTGTGTGTTCTTTTGGGCATCATCCAACACTACTGGTGGCACCTCTCCCGAGATTGAAGCAGGGCCAGAATGCACGTATTCATGTCATCTCCACGTGCTCAATTGCTCGTGCGTGTGTTTGAAAGTTGGAAAATGGAAAGTCTAGCTTGTGAAAGAAGCAGGCCACGTTACTCTCTTTTGCAATGCCACTCACTTACTTGTAACCTGCCAATGTTTTCATCGAAAAGATGCCGAGTCGCAATCAGGACCATCACACACACCATTGAAACCCAATCCCCCCCCCCCTTTACCAAGTCATCGCGCCTCGGAAACGCCTCACTTCTTGACAAAAAGGCCCGCCAGCTTCCGGAACACTCTGTTTTCTATCCTCTCTTGTTAGCAATAGCAAGTGGTCTCTTCAGTGCATGTCACGACGCTCCCGGGCAAACCAAGAACGAAAAAGACGGCGGCACGACGGATCAGGAAATCGTCAAACCACAATGACCATATTGGGCGGCCCATATCGCGGGCGCCGTCTGGACAAGGAGCATTCATTTATTTATTTACCTTTGGGCTGTGGCCGGAATTTACTCAAGCTTCGGAGCTCGCGGAGCGCCACGCGCAACAGTGCCAGCTTCTCCGTCAGCTTTGCGCGCTCCTGTGTTGCGGCTGGATTCTCGGCGGCGAGCTCCTGAAGCTGCGTTTCGTCCATGCTGTAGATGTGCGAAGGTTCAAACACGGTGCGTAATTTCTCAATCAGGCAGCATTCGACGCCAAGGGCGCTGATGTCGTCGATGTACTTCTGAAGAGACACCTGTAGCAAAGTAGTTTTTGTTAGCCCAAGAAAATATTTCGTCAAGGAGAGTGCGTGGTATTGTGCTTTTTTTTTTCTCTTTTTTTTTCCTCTTGTGGGAGGCATCAAATCGTCTTTTTTTTTTTTTTTTTTGGGGGGGGGGTTCGGTTTTCTTTTACATTGTAGTACGCTTCCATGTAGTCCACTGCCAAAGCACTGCCATACGACTTCATGTCTGTTTCTGTTTCGCTCGAGAGCAATTGCACGAGGTGGTTTTGCGTCACTCGCAACTGATTGTTGTATTGCAGCTCAGCCTTGTACATGGTCGCGATTCTAGCCGAAGCCTTCTTCTTTCTTCTTTCCGCCTGCGCTTTTTGTACATTCTCGGTAAGGGCACAGTTATACGTGATGGGGTGCAGATCTTGATGCGGCCGAAGGAGGTGCGCGAACGACGTCTTCATGCCTTCCCCTATCTCGTGTATGAACGCAGACACGAAGCCATTGAGTTTGTCGGCCGTCTCCTCGACTGCAATGTAGTGCAATATGGCGTGGCTGATGGTCTGAACAGCATCAATCAAGTCGCTGGCCAGAGACTTGGAGATTGCCTCCCATGGCTGACACTGCTCCGTGAACAGTTCGCCCACGATGAGTGGGTTGAAAGTCCCCGGCAGCTCGCAGCCGCGGTTGCGATCAATACGGAGAGCCGTCTCTTCGACAAACGAGCATCTCAAGACTTCGTTCTCGCTCAAAGCCACCTTGTCCTCGTCGACATCATCGTCCAGGTCGACGAGTCGCTTGCTGCACCCACTCTCATGCATTTCATCTTTGAAATTTGTCAGTAGCGACTGGACCATGGCTCGGAGGCGTCGCTCGAAGCCCTCATCAGACTTGGAACTGCCGAAGAATGCATCATTGTAGGTTCCATCAATCGCATTCCTCATCAGTTCACAGTATCTCTGGCTGATTTGAAGAAGATATTGTCTCTGATCCGAGAGCGTCTCTCGGGCGCTACCAATTTTCTTTAGCTTGCCTTTGCACTTGGCAATGCCATCTTCAACGTCTTGTATCAAGCTGGGCAACTGGGCTATGATTTGGTTCTTGAGCACATTGCTCAGGCGCGCTCTGAGGGAGGCCACACCTACCGTGGCCGGGTCCAGAGCTGACCATATCCCTTGGCTGAAGAAGGCCGTCTCGGCCTCATCTCGTTCCTGAGATGTAGCGTTGGCCGTCACCATTTTGTAGTCGCGGTTCTTGAGTACGTGCCAGCCCAGACTAAGCTGCACGTCTTCGTTCTGAGCCAACTTGACATAAGCAATCTGGCTTTCAGATCCGTCGTCCAATGTGTCCGGCTTTGTGATGAGTCCCAGAGTACGAGCACCTTGCGGATCATACTCTCTGGCGAGACGAGTCACCTTTTGCAAAGCAAAGTCGCTCTTGGCGGAGACGACGGCCAGAATGATACTTCGCGGTTGTTCCATGTATCTGAGCACCATTTCCGCGACAGTCTCCGAGTCTTCGTCGGACTGAGCGCTGTTCCCAGCCTGGAACAGACCGGGGAGGTCGACCATTGTGAGATGGGGCTGCTGGGGACCCGAAACCTCAATACGTAGTATATCATCACTAAATGTCTTGAACTTGGGTGTGATACCCATGGCATCCTTGGCAAGCTCAATCACATTGCCGAGATCAATTGGACCATCTTCCTCAAGCTTGGGTGCAAACTTGGCCAGCGTTTTCTTCTGTGTTGGCGTACAACTCTTTCCAGGGATGATGGACACTTTGACGCCCGTACATGGAGATCGTCGAAGGGACAACTCAGTCGCAAATCGAGTGCACAAGTTATCTTTGGTAGGAAATGATATGCCCGAGATGGCCTCCAACACGGAGCTTTTGCCAGCAGACTGGTCGCCTGTGACGACGATTTCGGGAAGCGCTACGTGACGGCTGATTCCCTGCGCACGCAGTCTGTCGATGACATCCAAAAGGTTCTTGTGCTCGCTCGATTGAATGTCGATTGCAACTTCCATTCTTGCAACGGATCGTCTGGGATTGAAAGTATGAGTTCGTCAGAGGATTTCTTTTTCTCACAAGAAGAAAAGGACATTGGTTTTCAAAGGTTCTGGCCGACTTGTCACCGAAAACCTGGATGGAAGCCACAAGCATAGAAAATAGGGAGAGAAAAGGATGGAAAGACCTATAGGTCCTAATGAAGTTGAGGGTGATGACGATGATGATGATGATGACGACGACGACGGTGATGGTGGTGGTGGTGGGAGAGAAGAAGAAGAAGTAGAGTTTTTGCCGAATTGTGAGATTTTATAATGCTCTGAGATTATACTACCAGGTGATGCAGAGTGGCAGCCACAGCTGTTCATCTGAGGCAGCTGGCAGCTTTGCAAACGCCGGTTTGATGAAGTCAGGATCTTGTGAGATGCTGACCAACAGCTACCATTTATCCATCAATCAGCAGAGTCACATGAAGAGACGGAGAAACAAAGTCCAATGTGCCTTTACTTTCTAAGTGGTGATGATTTGCAGTCGAGGAAAAAGCCCGTTCATAGAAATCTCTCCAAATTTCGCCTCCACGTATTGCAAAAGTCCCATCACCGATACTTTTCCCAACTGCCCAGCCATCGCCACGTCTCGGCCATCTGACTAATCTTCTCCAAGACGCCATTGACTCTTCCATCCGGATCGTGGAATTTGTGTCCCTCAAACTCCACAAAGAATATGTACTGGAAGGGTGCTAGCAAGCTAGGCCGGCTGTTGATGCTTGTCATGTTGAGATTACATTCCCGGAAGCAGTTCAGGACGTCGGCCAACGCCCCCGGAGATGAGTGTGGCACAGTAAAGGACACGAGCGATTGACTACCAGAACTGGCAAGCGACTGCTTTTGCAAATCCCAAGTTTTCGGAACAGTCGGGTTGGTGCCAATGATGAGGAAGCGTGTCGTATTGTCTTCCCGGTCCTCCACGTTCTTGCTCAGAAGATCCAAGCCGTATAGGCTGGATGCTAGATGGTTTGATATCGCAGCCCATGTGCCCGTTTCATCCTGACTCACGATCTCGGCGGCCCTGCTTGTGGAACTGACCTTGACTATCTCGACGTCTTTTAGATACGTGGAAATGAACGTGTTGCACTGGCCGAACGCTTGTGGGTGCGAGTACAGTCTCTTGATGTGACCGAGACTGCAAATCGGTGCTGTCCTGGGTTTGCGTGAATTCGGGTCCATGGTGGTTGAATTAGAGGTTCCTGAACCTTGAAGAGACTCGTCGACGTCCATCTTTTCGTTGGACGGTTTCCGACCAACGAGACAGTGATGCACATCAACAAAGGTCTCCCCATCGATGGTTATATCTCTGTATCGGCCATCTCGGTCGGCCAAATTATCCAAGGTGAAGTCTACAGAGCCATTGGTGGAGTTTTCCAACGGCACAACACCAGCCGTGATGCGACGATTTTGGGTCTCATCGAAGACGTCTATTCATCCACGTTAGAATCGACGCGTACGAGTCTTTCTTTCTTTTCTTTCCTTTTCCTCTTTGCTTTTTTTTTCTCATCGTTCATCGTTCATCTTGCATCTTTTTCTTTTTCCTTTGCTTCTCCCCTTTTCTCCTTGGAAACCAAGACGCAAAGAGATGCCGGAATTTTTTTCGGTCGGCCAAGAAGGGGGAAAAAGAGGAAAGGATGACTCAACACACCATCTATGGTGGCAACCGGTCGTAAATCCCACTTGTCCTCAGGGAAAACCTGCCGGGCAGCCTATGCCAGAGTCAGATCATCTCCGCATGCACACAGGCATATTCCACATATACAAAGCGCATACACACGCACAAACACATTCGGCGGCTCTTTGCATCGCGGTTTTTCAAAGGAATACGGGACCACGAGACACTCACCTGATGCGAGTATGACGCAATGGGCCCCAAAAAGCTCACCACTGGCTTGGGACTGGATAACATGATGCTTCTAACGCCAAGAGATGGCGAAATATCTCCAATAGAATAATATTCCTATCTCAGCAGTGACTCTCCGAACCCCCGATTCATCCAGTTGGGGTGTTTGGGATGTTTGAGAGAGGATCGGCGCGCGGTTTTAATAAAGCGGAAGATTTCTTTACTCTGAGGATTTCCAGTTTGCGGCCACGAAAATGCGACCTTTTTTCTCTCTCTCGTTTTCCTGTCTCCCTGTCCCTCTCTTTCCCCCTCTCTTTTTCCCTCTTTTTTCCCCTCTCTTTTATCTCTCCTTTTATCGACAAGAAAAAGCCGCGTCGCGTGCGCGCTCGGCCCTAGGATGACTGTAGGGTTGACGTCCTTTATTATCTCTCGATACACATTCGGCAAAACAATTCGCGCCCAAAGATATCGAGACAACACTCATATACCCGTCATTTTGAGTTTGTACACACGCGGCAGATGAAAAGGACTTCTTCTTCATCATTGTTGGGATCTTGGAAACTTGGGTCGTATATTGCTAGCACGATCCCCGGCCGAAGTTGGGTCAAGTTTGTTAGGAGAGTACGTGGCGATGACTACAGTACGGTGGGGCACTTGCAATTGCTTCAAAAGTATCGGAGCCTAGCGGCCCGTGACCAGTCCATGGCTGCAGTTTCCATGGGTGCGAACATCATGACCTGCCGATTTATCTCTCTGCCACTTTTTTGCAGGTCGGCTTATGGAATCAACCTGGCATCCCTCTCTTCCTGCGTCTTGCTCTCGTTTCCTTCAACGTCACATTCGCATCACAGTGATGAGGCAATCTGCCAATTACATTTGTACATAATGTATGTGTTTTACAGGGACGACTGTACCAGGCATGTATCATATCGCGCGTCTCATCTGCCGTTTAAGCTACTCCTGCGACCAAGGAAGGTTCCTGGGACGGGATATGGAGTCACACACGATAATTTTGCAACATCAGCAGCAATGAGCAGCATGCGAACGAAGCACGCCCGCCACTGCCATCGACCTTGGCTAGCGTCATCGGATGCCACGACCCGAGATACATGCCGCGCTGCTTCAACAAGAACCTTGCGCTGTTCCATGTGGCTGTATCAAGTTAATCAGATGTTGGAAGGATACGTGTCGCAGCGCTGCGGTCCTGACATCTTGCCGCACCAACAGACGACCGATGATGCAGAGCATACACACTGTATGTGTTGACTATAAGTAATACATGTACATGTACATACATACATATGCATCTATGTGTATCCGAGGCAGACAGGGCTCAGCGCTCGGTGACGCACAACGAACCAAAACATGATGAGGATGATACCTTGACGGTCACCAGCTTCATCACTTTTGAGCAAATGGCACCCAAGAGTCTCCATCTCCGGCCAGTTGTGGCTGGACCAAGGCCCCGAGAGCGGACTGCAGTTGATCCTTTTCTGTTGCTCTTCTGGGTTTCCTTGATTCCATCTTTACCATCATGATCATGATCATCTTCTTCTTTTTGCTTTTGACTTTTCTTCAATTTCTCGACTTTATTATGCCTTGGAAGCGGCAGATGCGTAGCGTAGCGCCGAGGCCTCCTGATGTGTCATTCTTATTTTTGTCCCGTTCTCCATTGCCGAGAGCCACGTTTCAGGTGATGTGTAGACCTGAACACCATCGAAAGTGATGAGCAAATGTCCGGTGACGGATTGCCAGGTACGGCCGTCGAATGGCTTTGCTCCGTCATTGTGGAGTTTGAACCTCGAGTGTCGCCCCCTCCCTGCCTCCCTGCCTCCCGCGATCCGGGGTTGGGGAAACAAACCATGCCACTGTTGAGAAGTTGAGTTGATGGCCTACTTGTGTTTCGAAACACGGGGCCGCCAACAAGCAACAAGCGGACAGTGCGACTTCAGTGCGACACAACAAGGGGTCCAGCAAGCAATTTTGACTGAGGTGATCTAGATCACCGCGGCCCTTGGCATGCGGGGGATATTAATAGTGACTCTTGTTGCTGACTGCGAAAATTTCGAAATGTACGCCAATGACAGTGTTTTTTTTTTCCTCGGCGCACATACACATACACGTATACATTATATGCCATGTAGGGAATTTCTCGCCTTCATCACATGACTACGCCCGCCCGGTGGCCAAGTCCCCATCTTGGCAAACATTTGTTCCCCCCCATCGTCTCCAAGATCCCTTTGGGGTTGGGGGAGTAACCCTGTTTTCTTCTTGATTTTTCGTCGGGAATCGTTTTGGAAAAGCACATAGCATCATGTGGCAGATTGTGGAGTAGATTGCACCAACTACCAACTCGCAATCCGACGAGACACTACTTTAACTGCAGCCCTGAAACACCGCGTCTCGCTCTCAAACAAACCTGTTATATATATAATTTTTTGAGGAAAAAAAAAGAGGAAAAAAAGAGGAAAAAAAGAAAGGAAAAAAGAAAAGAAAAAGAGAAAAGAAAAGAGAAAAGAAGAAGAAAAAAAAACTACCGCACCCATCTCACTCCCCGCCAGAGGCATCATTGTTTATATGAAATGGGTTTCTTCTAGAATGGGTTACTACCTGTCACATGTCTTTCGTCAAGACTCCAGTTTCAGGACCCGGTAGCCGCGATTTCTCCCCACATGTAGCAAAAAGGAAAAAAAGGAAAAAGGAAAAAAAAGAAAAAAGAAAAAAGGAAAAAGGAAGAAAAAAAAAGCTATATACACTTAGTAAAGCTACATAGACTCTATAACAAAGAAAATAAGCCCAGTGAAGAAGAGTCCATAAGGAAATACATACAAAAAAAGGCAAAGGATAGGTGCAAAAATATAAAAATGTAAAGCAGCATGTGTTGTTGTTTTGGGCTTTCCTTTTTGGAAAGGTCTAGCACCAACTACTCGATATTAAGGCTAGGCGAGGCGTGCAAACTTGGAGCCGTGTGGGCGGGTGGCGGTCAGAACTGAAACCAGGAGGGCTTGGTGGCGGGAGAAACAAACAAAGGATGAACGAGGGTAAAAAAAAAACAACCAAATAACCAAAAAAAAACCAAAGAAACCACTAAAAGACGGGAAAAAAAAAATAGCAATTGACGTGATTTGGCCTTGACGGACAATGGTGGCGGTCAGCCCTTCTTTGTTAGCATCACGGATCAGTCGGGATAACCCTTTTCCCCTTTCCATATTCCAAAGTGAAGTAGTTTCCGAGGGGTTTGGTGGTTGGTCCGGGGCGGACGTCTCCTCCACGCACCCCCTCCAAGCCGACTTGTCAAGCTCCCTTTGCAGATTTGTGCTCCTTCATGGTTTCCTGCTCCTCGGTCATCGATATCATTAGCCGTAAGTCAGCGCGTGCGCAATGATGTCGAAACGCCGCTCGTTTCACACTTGTGGGTGGTCTGTCTGCAACCTATCGGATGGCTGGGGACGTAAAGGAAGGAAAAGAGGGGGGGGGAGCGCTACCGTGAATCTTGCAGGGAAAAGACGAGAAAAGAAGAAAAGTAGAAGGGGCGGTAGGAAAAGTAGATAGATACACAGACTCGGAAAGGGATGACGATACGAGGTTTCTCGAGATGGAGAGAGATAGTGCCCCCCTGCATCCTTCTTACGAGGTTTTACAAAACATCGTCAAGTCCAGTCATGTCCGCGACGGGGTCGGCTGTCTTGGTACAGGGAGAGATAAGACAGAAAGGCAAGAAAACCGAACCGAGCCGAGAATCGAGACCCCTAGAAAGTAAAGGAGGAAAAACAAAAAAAAAAAGTCCATGCTCACATGCACTCACATGATATTGCTAAATGCTGGGCAGCGCAATCTAGATTATTCTGGCCCTTTCTCTCCCGTATATTCCTCACTCTGGTCCCTTCATGCATATTTCTTTCCGTACATACATGACTTGGTTAGTCTTGGCGCCAGTTTTTTATCAGAGGATAGATTGGGCAATGTCTGCAGGTTGCCAAGCGGTGATATGACTCGAACACAAGCGTATGGACCGGACCGGCTTTCTGAGGCCGTCTTGAGCAATTTACTTGACAATGCCGTCGTGTGTAATGGACGGCGACTTGACACGCGCATGCCAAAAAAAAAGCCTTCCTTCGTAGCGATAGCCAGCAAGTAATGACAAGATTGGCTCGTTATGATGTATATCATATTCGGCGAGAGCAAACCGAAACAGTGAGACTGATCACGAGGGCGGCCACCGCCGGGCGCTTGTCGGGCCGGCTTGTTGACGACGAACGTCGTTTCATACTTACCTGGTCCATGTCGCGCCGTAAACGTTATCGCCATGGCCATCAGTCGCTGACCACGATCCACGATACAATCAGTGCCACGGATCAATGCATGACCCTTTGGGAAGGGATGGCAATCTTATCTTTTTTTCCTTCCCGCGTTTATACCTAGCATAATAGGATCCCCCCCGCCCCGCCATTCCACTACTACACACCACTCCGAAGCGAAGCGCCATGCTCTCAACATGTAGAGGTAGGTAGATATGTGTAGGCATTATTTTAGTCACAAGTCAGCAGGCTTCATCTGATAACTCGCTCGAGGCAAAGAGGGCACAAGGGGCCGGTTATTTTTGTCGTGAGCAGAGGTGTGCCTGGCCTACCACGTCACTTGCATCGTGTCGTGTTACCAGGTACATTACATGAGTAACTACCCGCCTATTGACGTATTGGGGGAACCATAAACCCGTACAAGGGGCTGAGCCGGAGGCATGCGGTTACTGCGCCTTATACGCATGACCGCACAACCGATGTCCGGACTGCAAAAACCGGAGCACTACTGGGTGTTATTTCTACGGGGTCAGGTTTGTTTGGTCTGCACTATCTCCCTCTCTTTGTGCGTTTTTTTTGTATTTATCGGAAAGAGAGCGGAAGCTCGTCTCGCGGACCTGCTGGTGGTGAAGAGGAAGCTCGTGATGGGATTCAATTCGTCGTGGTGATGAATAAGCGTCGAAATATGATTGCTGCGATGCCTGTTTTGCAGTATGAGCGTGTGGTGTGGAACCCATTGCGGTGAAATCTTTCAGCCGTCGTGAGTATGACAGTGGGAAATCAGCCGCACGTGGCATGTTAATGGGTGATGCTTCCCTTCCGACGGACTGGCCTTGATTTGGAAAGTCTAGCCATGACGGATTTGTTGCTGCTGCTGCTGCTGCTGCTGACATTACCGAGTAAGACGGATGGATGTAAACGCATGAATATAGAGCCACGACAATGATATTATCCAAGCACCCTCCTCGGATGGTCCAGCCGGCGATGGACTAGGGATTCCGCCGCTACCCCCGCCTTTTCCCTCCCCAGTGTATGCATACATGTATGTGTGTGTGTACGCGTGTATGTACCTACAACGTCCCTACCTGCACGGTGGTAGGAAGGAAGGAAGGAAGAAAGGAAGGGAAACGAGATCAAGTTGCTCCCTCAAAGCCGTCAGTCCTCTGTGTGTGTCTTGAAGGATCACGACATCGTACCGGGTCTTTCCCAGTCCAACATGTAGCGATCCACGTGCTGTCTGCGTGTCCTGCCGGGCCGGACCCAGCGCGAGCACTGTCTGGTCCTCACCAGGCACGGGTGGTGGTGGCGGGCGCCCATGCTGGCAGGCTGCTTATGATGGCTGGCTATGGTGCGGCACCCCCTTGGTGCTGCTGGTGCTCGGATAACGGAATAAGGCTGATTGATGTGCGGCCGTCGCTCCATCTTCAGACATGCCGAAGAAGCTCGGATGGAGTAGACGGAAGGAAGAGAAGAATCAACGACGAGTTGGTGGGGAGACCAGAGTTTTGGGTGAATGGATTGCGGATGTCCTTTGTCCGCGACTCGGAGGCACTGGGCACTGGGCACTGGGCACTGGGCACTGGCACTCTGGCACTGGCACTGGCACTGGCACTGGCACTGGCACTGGCACTGGCACTGGCACTGGCACTGGCACTGGCACTGGCACTGGCACTGGCACTGGCACTGGCACTAGCTTCGAGCCAGGCGGCGGTCGAGTTCGCTGAGCCGCAGCAGCCACTCGACGACCAACTCGACTGCCGCTGCTGCGACGGCCAGCCGCCACAATTGACGATTGGGTTAAAATTGCAGGGACGGCATCATGGCCTCCAGATGTCCTGTCACCTTGTGCCTCAGCCTCAGCCTCAGCCTCAGCCTCAGCCGGTTCGCCAACGGAGATGGAAGTGACGCGTCCAGTCGGCCGGTCAGTCAGCAGTCAGCAAGCCAGCCAGGTCTGGCTGGTCTGACACCGTCGACGTCGCTTCGGCGGCGGCCGCGGCTGGCGTGGGGTGGGGTGGGGTGGGGGATGCGCGCTCGCAGTATCGGCTCAAATTCCTTGTCGAGCCGTCCCAGATGCGTCGTGTGAGTGCATTGCGTCTGAAGATATCGAATTCCCTGCGTGCCTTTGTACTCTTCTGTGGTCATGTCGTGTTTTGTGGTCGAGAGTCCGTGCGTGCGTCCGTCCGTGTTTGGCTGGTAGGTTGCAACCCGCTGGCACCGACCAGCCAGCCAGCCAGCCAGCCAGCCAGCCAACCAGCCAACCAGACCTGGAGCGCCAGCGTGCTCACTCAGGGGACTGGACATCTGTCTGGTGGAGCGCATGTGGTTGGACAATGGCGGCCGGGGACGCTCCAGGAAGCAAAGCACTCACCACTGTACGCAGTACTTACTATGTATGTATATAGACATGCCACCAACGTGATTGGTTCAGCTGCCCAGCTATGTGCCTCAATGGGACGGACATCCAGACGCTGAAACTGCTTGGGAAAGAGTGCTTGGTCTGTGGCAATTGATCCATTCGTGATTCATTTTTTTTGGGTGTGCACTGACCAGACCTGTTCTAGTTGGTACCTACATACCAACTGCGTATATGCATAATTGGCGACGTATTCACAGGACCGACCTACCTAGGTACCTAGGTGCTAAATAAGCAGCACTTTCAGGACGAGAGCTGAGCCTGCAGTCGCAGTCCAAAGTCGCAGTGGCAGTCGTTGTCGCAGTCCAAAGTCGCAGTCGCTCGCAGTCAAGTCACTCGCACCTTCTGCCGCCGCGACACACACCCCTGTTGACCCCGTTTTACCTTCAATGTTGTTCGAGACCGACAGTCCAGTGCCAGGATTGTGCACACAGTAATAAGCCTGCGCCACCACGAAGGGGGGGAAAACGGGGGGCAGGGCTAGCTAGCAGTGTAGCGAGCGGGCTGGCGGTGGTTGACCGGGCCGGACCAGACACTGGGCACGGAGCACTGAGCATGGCGCACTCAGCACTGAGCATGGAGCACTAAGCACTAAGCACTGAGCACTGAGCACTGAGCATGGAGCACTGAGCCTCCAGTCCGGTCCGGTCCAGTCCATTCTGCAGTCTGTGGTAAAACGCCCCCTGCCGCCAGGTCGCCGCCAGGCCGCAGGTGGGCCAGGCCAGGCCAGGCCAGGCCAGACCGGACCGGACTAGACGCAACCGCCATTATCCTCTCGCATGAGCAGGCTGGGCAACGCTCCTTGCTCCTTCCCATATTAATTCATCCGCAGCCCCTCCACCTCGTCTCGGACATTTTCATGTTCGGCGTTTGACGTTTGACGCTGACGATGCTTCTCGTCGGGTTCTGCTGACGACAGTCTCATCGTCAACTCTTACGTCGCAGCTTCATACGCCGACTTGATCGAACCAAACGTGTACCTGCACTTATTACTGTGTGCACTTTATTCTCCCCAATTTGATCATCGCCATCTCGACCCCAGCCACGGAGTCGCGTCAGTGTTTGCTCATCGATGGCCTGCAGTGCGCACCACAATATTTGCCTCTCGATCATTTGCACCGTTCTTGTCCATCGCCGGCCGTCCACTTGCCGTCCACCCGTCGTCCACCCGTCGTCCACCCGTCGTCCATTCGCCCGTCCATACCCGACTTCTCACCAATAAACCCATAGCATATATCCGCTCGAGACGAACCCCGAATCGCAGATATCTGTGCAGCACAAAAAATGGCCATGCTTTCCTCAAAATCGCCGTTTCCCGCGGCTCTCAATACGTCTAATAATGCTTCACCCACCACCAGCACCAGCACCAGCACCACCAGCACCACCACCACCAGCAGCAGCCTCCCTTCAGCGCAACCGACATCGAGAAGAGCTCCCGCCATAGCCACCGCTGCTCAGAGTTACGCCAGTCCAACCGAATCCGACTTCTCAGACAGCGATGAGCCCGATTCGGTCAGGCATTGGGACCAGCAACGAGTTTGTGACTATCTTCGCACCGTCAAATGTGGTGACTATGAGACGATTTTTCGCCAGAATCATATCAATGGCGAGAACCTCTTGGAGATGGACAAGGAGGTTCTCAAGGAGATGGGCATCGAGAAAGTGGGCGATCGAGTACGCTTATTCTTGTGCATTAAAAAACTGCGGACCAAGACCTACGCCAACCAGAAGAAACGCCACCAGGTGAGTGGGAAGTGAATTGAACTGCCTGAAAGGAAGAGGTGGAGGAGCAATCTGCAACGCCTCGCACCTCAGCCTCCTCTCCTCGTCACCTGTCGTCAGCTGTCCAGGCAACTGACCCTTCTTGTAGGATTCTTTTGCTGGCCTCGACCCCTACTCATCGTTTGCACAATCCAGTACGGCATCCACACAGTTTCAGGGTATGCCTCGTTCAGCACCTGCTACGTCTGCAAATCGGCGATACTCGCGGCCAGTCGACGTTCCTGCTCCGTTGGAAACAGGTAAGCTCCCATCTTCTCTTCGTTCTCCTCATCCATCTGCTTCCCATCTCGCAACACAGAAACGGCGTTTGACATGGAAATCTCTCTAGCTCGACAAGCTCGCTTCCCTGCGGGTGTAGGCTATGTGAGCAGCGCTGGTCAGAGCCAACCCTCAAGACCTCAAGGCTCATCATCGGACATTCCCCCTAGCCGACTAGTCAATTCCCATCATACGAGAAACACTTCTAGCATGGATGGCTCACTGATGGCCACACTACCCCAAGGTCAGGACATCATCCGAGTCATTTCCACAGGGGGAGTCACCAAGGTTGTCAAGATTGCAGATTGCAAGACATGTGAAGATGTTATGCGAGTCACCCTTCGCAAATTCGCCCTTCGTGAAGACCACGAGAGGAATTACTGTTTCTGGGTTCTGACAGGCATCGACCCCGACCCTTCTCAATGCAGACGATTGGGCGACACCGAGCTATGGTGCATCATCAGAGACCAAAGGCGGGCTGAACGCAACCGTTTGATTCTGCGACGGGTCCCGGCAGGGGAGCCGGGCGAATCCGAACTGCAAAGGGCAGCCGCCATTGCCATGGAGGAAGAACAACAAAAACACACCAGGGCCTTGGAATCGGCGGACAAGCGCAGTCAGCTCAAGGTCCAGAAGCTTCTGGGGGAGAACTGGGACGATCAATTACAACAACCCCTTTCGCCCGTGTTATTTCAGCAACGAGAACGAAGCGGCTTAGAGCTACCAAGAGAGCACGACAGGGGGCGATTTGCAGCCGGCGACGCTGCGGGGGATATGCAAGGCGCGCAAAGACGAAACCTCCGTCAGTTTGGTGGTCTTCGACCACCGAGCGAGTTGATCGCGTCTGACTTGACGTCGTACTTCCCTGATCACCGGCGGGAGGATATTGATCGTACAGCGCGTCTGTCCATGAGGCGCTCAACGCGCCTGAGCAAAGTCAATAGCCGACTCAGTGTCGCCAGCAGCATCAGTTTTGCATCGAGCATTCAGGACGCTCCGCCCATTCCCACCATTGCCGACTCATGGCTGAGCGGCGCATCGCATATCGCCAAGATCCGTTCCAACGAGTCGCACAGCGGCCGAGGCCCCGCAATGTACAATAGGGATTCAATCGCTTCTTCTTCGCTGGGCACTCTTCAAGAAGAATCACCGATTGAGCCCGATCGCAAGTCGTACATCTCATTTAACACGGAGAGCGGCGACGAGCCTACACCGGTGGACTCTGCCTCGGTCAGTATCACTGATCCCGACGGAAACACGGCGCACACGAGCTACTTTGACGGTGACGGCTCCACCACGGGATCCGGTTCAATCGACGAGATCCGACAGGCTCTCACGAGTGACGGAGGCGAGGTTGACGAGGAGCTGGAAAGCTTCCTGGCTGGCGAGTCTTGGGATGACAACAAATGGATGAAGGGTGCTTTGATCGGCAAAGGATCGTTTGGATCCGTCTATCTGGCTTTGCACGCCGTGACTGGCGAGCTTCTTGCCGTCAAGCAAGTTCAGACTCCAGCACCCGGTGCCACTGGACAGAGCGAGACTCGTAAGCGAGGTATGATTGAGGCTTTGAAGCGTGAGATGGGCTTGCTTCGGGATCTGCGACACCCCAACATTGTGCAATACCTGGGTTGTAGTTCCTCGGCCGACTATCTCAATATTTTCCTCGAATACGTCCCTGGTGGCTCCGTGCAGACCATGCTGAACTCGTACGGCGCGCTGCCCGAACCGCTCGTGCGCAGCTTCGTCCGACAAATCCTGATGGGACTTTCCTATCTCCACGGTCGCGACATTATTCACCGAGATATCAAAGGCGCCAACATTCTGGTGGACAACAAGGGCACTATCAAGATTTCCGACTTTGGCATTTCCAAGAAGCTAGAGCAGTCCAACATACTGGGCAACGCCAAGAACAATAGACATCGGCCTTCACTTCAGGGATCTGTCTTCTGGATGGCTCCCGAGGTTGTCAAACAAACCGAATACACTCTCAAGGCGGACATATGGTCTCTCGGCTGCCTGGTGGTTGAGATGATGACGGGTAACCACCCGTTTCCAGACTGCAGTCAGCTGCAAGCCATCTTCAAGATTGGCGGGGGCACGGCATCTCCCACGATTCCCGAGCACGCGAGTGACGAAGCACAGAGTTTTCTTGGTCAAACGTTTGAGCTCAACCACGATTTGCGACCCAGTGCTGACGAGCTGATGCTTAGTCCCTTTTTGTCTCATCTGACATGAATGTCAGGATATCTCCATTTATTTCCTTTCGGGGTTTATTTCCTTCTTTTTTTTTCCTCAAATAATTTTCGGGGTCTTTTTTTATTATCTCGAGCATAACAAGAGTCGGGCTGGCACCGGATATAACACGCTCGATCGTATATACATATAGCGAATTTGGACGCACAGATTTGTAGGCATGGCTGGAGAGAGACGAAATTTGCTCACGCACGGCACGGCGAGTGCCCAGATAGTAACACACACATCTTGAGGAACAAGAGATGACAGAGTTATGATTTAGAGAGCCAATGGCGGAAAAGATGACTCCACGATGTAAAGAGTGTATAACAAAGATTAGAAGAAGACGATTAATGACAATTTGGGGGCTGGAGTCAAGCACATGTACTGCACAGGTCAATTGATCGGCACATGTTTTGTACCGAGAACGCACCCTGGATATCAAAAAAAACGTCTCCGATCTCATATCTTTGGGAGGCCGAGGCATTCCGCGGAACCGACATGTGCATGTCCATGCACAATACGTATATAATGTACATGTAACCCATGCAGACATCAGTCACAGCACACACAGCCAAACCGCTTATATATTTTCTTTCCTTTTTATATTGAATTCTCTGCCCGGGGAAACTCTAAGCGTGCCCAGGCGAACTTATGTCCAGCAAACCATTCCTCGGCAAATCGTATAAAACTACTCAAGTAAACGATATAACAACGCTACAGAACAAAGCTCTCTTCACAACCATGATACTAAGAGTGAAATCGAAATAAGCGGTGGGACGGGGGGGGATGAAGAAAAGAGGGCACGAAGGGGACGAGGAAAATGGAAGAAAATAAAGAATAGGAGGGGCAAAAAAAAAGTGTGAGGAAGTGCGGATACGGCTGCCGAGAAGAAAAAAAGAAAAAAAGAAAAAGAAAGAAAACGTGGTATAAATGAGCCATCTCCCTGAATCTGTAAAGATAATCAAAACAGTAAAGTCTTCCCAATTTTTCGCTGCGGGAAAAAGCCTTTCTTGACCCCCCATCTCTTGATGATTCGGATGTCAAGAACACGAAAAAAAAATATGCCATCGCACTTGGTGTTTAACCATCTCCGGGAAATCCTTCTCATGAGTTGCCTGGATGTGGTGAAGACGGCCCGCCCAGGATTTGCGATCGTCGATCATTCTTCCAAAAGTCAATAGCTTCAACTACATCCTCCCCGCGTTCGTCTTCATAGGCAAATAATATCTAGATTTTTTGTTTTATTTTCGTTAGTCATGGTCTCAGGCAACGACAAAACAGTGAAAATATAGTCGAGGACACTTAAGCCGCCATACCTCGTGTGTACTGCTGTGTAGCATGCGAATATTCTTGTGGGGTACGATATGTACGGCGCCGTTCTCGATGTTGCGCAGCTCGATAAAATTGGGCTCAAAAGCAAGTATCCAAGGGTAGCTGAGAGCAAAGTTCTGGGGCGTGCCCTCCCAGTCGAGACGCCACTCAGGTCGAGCTCGCCAACCATTGCGGTTGACAAAGAACGAAAACTCCGAGTAGTTGAGCAAGAACTCGCCGTTGAGGCGCTCAATGTGAATAGGCCGCACGTTTTCCTTGCGAGCAACAAAGTCCAACGATGTGTCGGCCTGGTCCAGAAGTGACTGGGTCTCCAACGTCTCGAGCGAGACAACCTCAAAACCTCGTGCACACGCGACGCAAAGCTTGGACTTGAGGAAGTGGACCGAAGATGACTCGGTAGGAATGTAAAATTCCTTGAACGGCTTCAGCTCGTCGTGCCCGACTGCCATGAACTTGCCGAGACCCTTTTGCTTCTTACCCTTAGTCATGGCATCGTTGGGTTCAAATACTTTGATCGTGGTAGATAATGCCGACGACTTGACACAGCACACCAGGTGTCTGCCCAGGCAAATGCCCGTCTTGAAGAAGCTGCAATGATTTTGAATCTTCTTTGGTCGCTTGGTCGTGGCAGGTTCATCAGGATTAAGCGCCGTAACAGAATATGATTGCAGAGTCTTGTTGGAAAGCACCAGCAACAACTGATATTCCTCTAAAATATCAATCTGCGTCACGTTTGGAGTCTCCAGCACCCGTCTCGGCATCTGCTCCTTGTTCTTGCGATCAGATAGATATATGCCATTATCTGTGCCGTATAAGAGTTTTCGCCCACCATCTGCGCAAACGCATGATTAGCCTCATTTGAGTTATTGATTCGTTGAATTTTCGCCGCCACCTTAAGAGGGAGAAAAAAAAAAACTCTTACCAAAAGGTGAAACGCAGTTAATCTGGTTGGTACCGACAAAAAAGTTGCTCGAGATAATAGTGGTGTTGAAGAAATCTGCGCGGGAACGAAGAAGCTGCTGTGCGTTATCAATAAACTCCAGCCACTTTTTCCTGGCGGCCTGATTGGCAGCGTAGAGCGTCAACTCATAACCCGCCTTACCCAGGTGGCGGAACGTTATTGGCCACCCCTCGCCCTTCTTGGTGTCAGCGTTATTGGTCCTTATTGATGGTATCAGGCTAGACGAAGAACGCTTCATTCCCTGCTGTCCGGGAATGACCTCGTCCATTTCGCGAATGGCGAGCAGTTCCAAGGGAATGGGCCGCCGATATGCCTTGATTTCCTCATTCTTGCCGTTCTGCTTGATGCGGACCAGAAGAACGGCATGGTCGAACAGGAATGCCGTGATTTCCGCCGGGTCTGTGGGCGACTTCTTGAACTGACTCTTGAAGACCAACTCGCGTCCATCTTCGGTCAGTCGAAGGTCCACTCTCTCGTTGGGCCGGAACCGTAATTGCTCATGGAGTCGTCGCAAGTTGAACCTATTCTCTGCCTTTCCAGATTCGGCATTGACCCTTCCGAGAAGATCACGAATCATAGTCAGGACCTTGGGAATGTCCTCCCTGTCCGAAGAACCTTCCTCTGTATATTTCAAGACATTCTCCAGAAGTAGGGGATATCGGGCCAGGCGGGTGGTCGGTTTGGTGAGGTAACCATTAAGCTCGAGCTTTCTGGATTCCTTGCGCCTCTCAATCTCGTCCACAAACTTGGCGAACTGTGCGTTGACAGATCGTTCATTTTCAAACTCAAATTTGCCCTCCAATTGCCTGGAACCGTACCATATGAATGGCTCAAACTGGGGTACGAATTCCAGAAAGACGTCGCCGATATTGCGCACAATAGGGTCCTTCTGTTGTCGACTGGTAAGAGAGACGGCGAATCGTGAGCTGACGGTGTGAATGCTTGGGTGATCAACAATGTTGCTAAATATGTTCTTCACCACCTTGTCCCGCCGCTGCAGCGGGATGGGAGAGGCCTTGGATCGCAGTGGCAGGATCCAGAAGTCGCGCAGGTACTCGAGGTCCTTGACAAAATCTCTCTCGGTGTAGCAGATTTCGGATATGACCTCCTGGCGCTTCTTTTCATGCTCATTGACGGCATCTGCCACTTCCTTGGGAACGGAATTGATCCAAAGCTTTTGCTCGTCCGTCTGGTCGACTTCGTCGTCGTTGACGTTGGTGGCGACGTCTTTTCGCAGGCCGGGATTGATCTTCAAGTTGAGGCGGGAAACCTGCTCCAGACGCCTCGGACAGGCAATCGAGTAGCATAGCTGATCTCTTGTACAGGTGGGCGAGTAGCACTCGGAGAGCAATACGAAGACTCCATCCACAGGGGGCTTCTCTTCGGGTTCTTCCATAAGGCTTTCCCTGAACTGGTACATTTCCGCCTGTGAGTCCCTCAGTCTGTGCTCGTACGTCACGTCATGGAAAAACTTCTGAGCATCCAGGGCTCGGCCGAGCAACAAGGCCAGGTTGCGGTCAGTCGTTCTGATAATATACGACAGGACATCAACGGCTTCCGAGCCGCTAAAGGCATTCTTGTACGTGAGCTCGTTCTTGGTCCGATCTCCAGTGATGATTTTTCGGCGAAAACATTCGGCAACCCTCGACAACAGCGCGGGATAGACGAGCGGAGGCCTGATTTTCGTCGCGGTGTGAGGCCGCTCGCTCTCGATGGACTTGCTCCTGCCCGGCCTTGCAACCAGCGCACCTGCATCGGACTCGGAGGGACCTATCGTGGAGGCGGACGAGGCCATGGACATAGTTCTAGTATGCTCGGGAAGACCAGAAGACGACATCATGCTAGCAGTGCGAGTCTGAGTCCCGGGAGCAGTCTGATGATAACCTCCGTTGGACTGGAAGCCATTGGACATGGACGCGTCGTTTGGCGCGCGCCGGTTGGGGATGATTCGGCCGCTCATTGTCTGATGTGCATCATTCGCCATAGGGTAGTAAGCGCCGCTCATGGTCATGGAGCGGTCCTCGTGATATCGTTCGGGCACTACTCTCCCCTGGGCTGTTGTCCTTGCGGAGCCCTGACTGGTGTAGGCGGCCTGGCGGAATTGATTCGCCGGTGTTTGTTGGTACTGGGCTGGTGACGGCTGGTATATTTGTTGGCGAGGAGCAGAGACCAGAGACTGCGAGCGGTAAGGATCAGTATTAAGAGCAGGTCTCAGCCCGCCTCCTTGTGAGGTGCTCTGGGGCCCATATCTTGCTCCGGCAGGCTGAGATGGTGGTGGTGGTCCGCGAGACTCCGTTCGAGGAGGCAGGGGCCCGGTAGAGCCCGGATAGGCTCGTCTCGGCTGACTCTGCTGCATATATTGAGCTTGAGGCGCGGGGGCCTGATGCCCTGCTGACGCAGACCGCTGGCCCGAGTAGTATCCGCCTCCCATGTTGGGCTCGTTATATCGGGGTCTTTGAAGTGGAGGATCTCGCTCGCCATAGTAGCCCTGAGGCGGCCGCGGGGGAGGGTGACGCGGCATGCCGGAGCTTGTCGACGACATGGAGGGAGCCCGGCCTTGATCCATCATCATGGAAGGGGCGGTGGACGACGAAGTCATGGTATGAGATCGGCCTGAAGGCGGCGCGGCATCGAACATGTTGGAGAATGAGGCCTCTCGCTGATAATTGTTCTGTTCGGGATATCCGCGGGGAGGCGGCGGCCGTTGTTGAGCTCGAGGGTCATACTGGTAATCGGCCATGATGAACGTTGGACGCTATTGCCTTTTCTTCTTCTTTTGAGCTTGACAAAGACGAAGAAGATGGGTCAATGTTAGAACGACCTGCGTGATGCACAA